>VYZQ01016933.1:30591-60033 GCA_013400655.1 Mystacornis crossleyi | reverse complement strand
AAATCTGTGAAGTCGTGTATCATATCTGTAAAACTTAGGTCACAGCCACCGTGATAATTTTAAAAAAGCCAAACCACGACTGTCAGTATTTTTTTGTTTGAAATTAACATGGTATCCTGACAAAGTGGCAATGTTCCATTATATTTGAATCACCAGTGATTTCAACTAAGTATATGATCTCTCTTTGCTTTAGTCAGAAATTGTGTAGGATGTGCAAATGCAGCATTGGTAGCACCGCGTGCAGAGACAGCTGAATTTTAAAGTGTGTCTTGTTACCCTGTATCTTTAGTGTGACGTTACGTTGTATTTTAAGTTCTTTAGTGCTGTGAGTTGCAGAAACCTGATACATCAAATCCATCATAAAGTATTAGAACAGCTCGAACCTTGCATCTCTCAGGGCTGGTGTCAAGAAATGCTGTTCCTTTCCAGTCGGCTGAGTTCGGGCGAGTGAGGTGATCTTTGCATTTTTGACATTTTAGATGCCAAATTCTGAGCCACTGTTGGGAAACCCTCCTCCCCTTTGTGTATCATCAGTAGAGATGAGCAGAAAATGTGATTGAAATTTTCCTGCCTTAAGAGACTCTTGAATTTGGTCTGGGAGAATTTTGTTCTGTTTTCTATGGTTTTGATAAACATATATGATGAAAATAAAGATGTAGGAAGCCAAAGTTATAAACATGGTTTGCATATGCTGCATGAAAGTGTGTGCATAATTTAAAAAATACAATATCTCCTCTTTGCAAACGAGCTCTAATGTACTTTTTTTTTTAATTTCTAGATGAATACTGTCATTTAAATTTGACTAAAAATTTTAATTATCAAACATCTTTACCTCCAGGTGGTCTTTTTCATCAAAGAATTTGATAAAATGTCACTGGATCTTTCCTGACAGAAATTTTTGCTTTACTCTAAAAGTCATATCTGTTGTTGAAAATGTTTGCTTGAACAGAATCTAAATAGCTCTAGTTTCTTTTTTGGGAAGGAAAGACTCATGTAACATTTCAGATTTCCAGCATGAGTAATTTTTTTGTGAGCATTATTTTGGCGTTCACTCACTTGTGTATTGAGGCTTTGGCAGCCTGTAAAGAATAGCTAAAACCTGCTTCATGGGTAAGACGCAAGTGCTATGGCAAGATGAGAACTGCTCTGAAAATATTGTTTAGTAACCGAGGTGCCTGATACCCACTGACACCAGAGCAATACAAATATAGTCGTAACTTGGAATTACAAGAAGAGAGTGTTAGTAAGACATCGGTCATTAGCCGGGGAGGAGAAATAGGGTGGTAGCCCATGGAGTGCTGTTGTACATCAGCAGGTAGTAAGGAGGATCCAGGCAGTGCATCTTGAACCATGGGGCATCAGTCCAACTTCATGGCTTTGGGTGATTCATGCCATTTTCAGAGTTTATACTGCACACTTCAGGGGAATTAGAGCTCCCCAGTGTAACCATCTGCTTTATTCTCTTGGTTCTGTGTGTTCTTAAATTGTGATCTGAGCCCTGTGTGTGTTCAATAACCCTTTGCAAAACCTTGCTGCTCCTCACCAGCATGCACACAGAGGGTGTTAAACAGGTCCAAGGCAGCACCCGTGGACAGGGCAGTCTGTATTGCTATCTTATTGCTATCTGTATAATTGTAAAAAGTTTTTCTCTCCTGCCTAGGAAAGACCTTTTAGTTTACTTTTTCTGCTGTTTTCTGAAACTACTCAGCTCACTTGGATGCCTAGGCACAAGATGGAATGAGGGAGCAGTGTGTGGCTCACACAGCTTTTATGTCACGTCGCAGCTCGTGAAGGGGCCACCCAATGTGTGTGCAGCACGCATGGCCTGGTGTGGCCGTGGTGAAGGGCTGCATGAGCCCCCTGGCCAGCCCTGTCCTACTCTCTTCCAAGCCCTCCTGCCCTGCATGGTGCTGCCCACCCCCAGCACCATGGTGGGGATGGAACCTTAGGCCTTCGGAATCCCCTGTGGGCATTGCATGCGAGTCTAAAGTAGTATCATCCTGGAAAATGGAGCAGATTCACTTTGTGATTTGGCCAAATTATTTTCTTTCCTGTCAGTTTATTGAAAAATGACTGGGAGGGGGAAAACAAAATAAAAAGGCTCATCTTACCTCTTGTAATACTTCTCGTGGAGTTTTAATCAGTCATGCTTTTTTGGGCCCTTATTTCTTGCCTTGTGATCTGCCATCCAATTCAATTTTTCATTCCTGCTGCAGAAAATGTCTTTCTGCAGTTTCCAATATCCAGCTTCATTTATCCCTTTTAGAAGAAATGTAGGTTTTTATAGCATGCTTTTTTCTCTCTGGCTTCTGTGAAGCCATGAGTGAGAAAGTGTCAAGCCTGAGGTAAAAAATTAGATTTAAACCCCCTAATTGAGGTCTGCTGTGTGAGCCTCCATCTGTACCTGACTCCTGGGAGATTCTGGTCCAGATTGAGATTGAAAGTGTGTGCTGATGGCGGCCGGTATGACAGCAGACATCGCTTGCAGGAGACTTTGGGGGGCCTTACCTACCTTGTCTTGATTGAGACTGCACTACTACCCTTGCAGGGTATTAGCACCAGCTTCTTTCCCCGTGTTTCTTTGCTTTCATAATCCCTCCCTCAAACTAACGATCTTTTGGCCCTCTTTTAGCCCCTTTTCTTTGATCATGGAAGTGTTTTTTCACTTCTCTGGTTGTTCTTACACTGTCATGTCTGGACCAGTTTTAATCTGGGTCTTATCAGGGGACTCTCCTGGAGAGTCTTCTCTGCTGCCTTACTGAGCTCCTTCATGCTGCTGATAGGCCTTTTCTTGATTTTTCTCAGTGCAGACTTTGCTACTGATGAGATACTCTTTTTTAGGGGACATGCAGTTCTTTGTGTCTGCCTATTATAATTTAATTCCTGTTATCCAAGGGAACTTTTTTCTATATTATTTAGAAACAATATTATTTTTGTGCTTCTTCCCTTGAATGACATCCTTCAGAATTGGTAATCTTGCAGCCTCTTTTGAATTGACTTTGTTGATTTTGGAGGCTCCTCTTCCATTGAATATCCCAGTATTTGGGCAGTATCCACACTTTAATTTCCTGCTTGTTCCTGGAGACTACATTCCTCCTAAAATGGTTCATGTCTCTTTAGCAATTTCTGCACTGGTGTCCCAGTGTTCCAACTCTTCCTCTAACCTTTGTCATTGCAACATATTCCATTTTTTAGATTCAGGGCTCCACTTTTCAGAATTTTAGCATCAACCAAATGTTTTGTGCTTCTAGATGAAAGTATGACTTTGTCATTCTTTCTTCTGCATTTCCTTTGACTCTGGGTGATATGAGAAAGCGTGATAGAGTCACATTATGAATTGCTATTTTAAGGCCTCCTTTGAAGAATGCAATTCTCATTGTTTAGGTACCTTTCCTCCCCTCTGGAAGGTGCTCTCAGGTTTTCCAGCCAACTCGGAAGAATTTTAACTCTTATTTAAGAAAATACTTCTGTAATTAGGAGTCTATTTACCTGATCTGATTTTTACCCTGATCCTTAGAGTTCCATAAAATGCCTTGGAGAATCTGACTGGAGGACAGCAAAGGTAGGTGGTAAAGGCGATATGTGCTAAGAAGACATGAGAGATTTTTCTGGGCTACTTTATGCAAAGTTTGATTCTTAGCTTTTGTGGTGAGTGGGGGGAAAATGGATGCACTAGGAGTGTTACAAAATAATTTAGTAACTATAAATAAAAGTCCACATAGTCTCTGTAAAGTGATTTGAGAAGAGCTGTGAGAAAAGCAAGCTTTTGTGCTGGTGAAATTTCTTAGGATGGCATCAAGCCTACTCCTTTGACACTGTGATTTAGAGCGTGCCTGGAACACTCTGTGCTTGGGAGGCTTGGGAGGATTTTTTTATTTTGCTTCTTGGGTATCATTTTAATTTATTTAAACCTCAAATAAAGAAGGTTTATTGTTTTGTGATTTTAATTGGTGGAGTGTTTTTAAATCACTGAAATGGTTTGAGAGGAGTGACTTTTTAATGGGTTTGTTAAAATAATAGCTGGACCTACTTCTTTCCATTGCTTTCTTGTAGAAAAGGTCATGGATTAAAGCCAAAAAACAGGAAAGATTATTAATGTGCACAACCTTCTTTTAGCCTATTGAAATTTGGGATTGCAGAGCATCTTTTAGCAACTGTATCTAAGATAAGCACAAGGCATGCAGTTCCCCCAGACTATCTTTAAACTATTTTGTCTTCATTTCTGTGTTTTTTAGTAGTTACCATTTATTCATCTGTCAAGTGAATATCTATGACTAAAGGATTTTCAGAAAGATCAAACATTTGGGGGGTTTGCTTTTATGATGCCATAGTGGTCTGCATAGACCATCACCAAAAGCGTGTAGCACAAATCCTTGCTTTTATCAATTTTACAGTAATTTCACTTTGGAAGTCTCACTAAGTGCTGTCGTGGGTCTGAACCAACAATTGCTGCAATATCTAATTGCCTTATTATTTCTGTGCATAGGGCAGAAACATGAGAAGCTCTCAGTGAGAAAGAAGATATGAGAGAGATGCAGAGGGAATTAATACTAGCAAGTTGTGTTGGGAAAGCATGTAACAGTTATGGCTTGCCAATATTCACTACATTGCTCCAGTTCAAAAATCTGGTAAATAGAGTTATTGATTAAATGTTTAATCTGGGTCTTTTTGGTCCTTTAAAGCCTATCTAATTAATCAAGTGAGATTGAAAAATAAGTGAAATTAGTATTAACTCTTCTCAGGATAATTCCACTTGTTAACATTCTCAGAGAACTAGAGTGGGTTTTTTGGTGATAGAGGGTGTAGTAAGCTGACTTTCAAAAAAATCTTTAGCCATTTTGTCTAGATAATCCCCTAACAGAGTATCTAGGTAATTATTTGATGGTGTAGTGATAAATAGACTGCTGAGACACTGCACTGGATAGGCAGAGAGGGATTAATTAGTCCCAGCTTGCTCTTTGGAGGAGACTGTCTTATTCTGAAGGGTCTAATTCTAAAAACATCTGTCATGAAAATTGAAGTAAGAACTGGAAGCTGCTAATCAGCAACTTTGCTGACTGGCTAAATTATTTTAGTATAGTACTGCATATTTCTTCTGCAGAGTATTCTTCCCACAGTACCCTACTGCTTCAAAATTCATTTTTATTGCAAAAATGTCTGGTTAATACATTTGTTGTTTTAAGATGGGTTTCTGTAGTAACTGGAAGGCTTGTGTATTGGAATATTGAGCAAGGCTTACACAAGACAAGTTGTCACTACCAGAACACAGCATTGTCATGTAATTGACTTATTAGTGTTTAGGTTTCCAGGTCAGGTCTCTGCAGGCACAAACTGCAGCCTTACCTTTAGTCATTTCAGGCTTTCTGTGGCTTTTTGAAAATATCAAGGCAGTAGTTCATATTCAGGTTGTGTTTTCAAGGTTGTACTCAGGAATTACTTTTGCTGTTAAACGTTCTGGAGAAGGTAGGGATTGGTTTTGTAGCAATTGCCAAGGAGCATTCATATATAATGCCTGAAGAATTTGTATCTTATTGCTAAGGAAGTTGTGTAGTTTCTTACACATGCTCTAATATCTGTCTTTCCATGGTGGGGAGAGTAGTTCTAAGACAAATGGGAACGTGCATGATATCTGGTGTATCTTTCTGACTCTGAGATTTGGAATGCAGATACCAGAGGTGGATTGCGTGATAGATACAAGTTAAACCTTGCAGATCCACATGCCATGCTAAAGAAAATGGGGAGAAGGCAGTGAGCTTGGAGGATTCCAAACCCCTTGGTATGTGCTACATGAACTGTTGTTCATGTCCTTTGCAGAACTTCACACTACACAACGTAGTGTGAAATTCTGCAATGCTTGACTGCTTAAGTGATGATCCTTGCCCAAACCTCAGGCTAACAGCATTTGCAGTTCCGATTAATTGCTCCTTATGGTCCAGCTTTCAGAGCTGCCATTTGCCTGTGGCATGATCCCTTAGTATCCCTGCCTGAACCAAGGAACTGAAGCTGTAGAATTATCTGGGTGCATTTGTAGCAAAGGTGATATTTCTCTCTTGTGGAATTGCTTTCACATCCACCTACCCTCATCTGCCTTATCTGAACAGTTATTGCATTTCAGCCATTCACTTTAACGCTGCTTTTTTTTCCTGTGTAAGAAGCTTAGAATGCAGCCTAGAAAAGATTACTTGATTTATGTGGTGCGCTGGACCAACCCAAAATAAAGGACTTCNTTTCTTACACATGCTCTAATATCTGTCTTTCCATGGTGGGGAGAGTAGTTCTAAGACAAATGGGAACGTGCATGATATCTGGTGTATCTTTCTGACTCTGAGATTTGGAATGCAGATACCAGAGGTGGATTGCGTGATAGATACAAGTTAAACCTTGCAGATCCACATGCCATGCTAAAGAAAATGGGGAGAAGGCAGTGAGCTTGGAGGATTCCAAACCCCTTGGTATGTGCTACATGAGCTGTTGTTCATGTCCTGTGCAGAACTTCACACTACACAACGTAGTGTGAAGTTCTGCAATGCTTGACTGCTTAAGTGATGATCCTTGCCAAACCTCAGGCTAACAGCATTTGCAGTTCCGATTAATTGCTCCTTATGGTCCAGCTTTCAGAGCTGCCATTTGCCTGTGGCATGATCCCTTAGTATCCCTGCCTGAACCAAGGAACTGAAGCTGTAGAATTATCTGGGTGCATTTGTAGCAAAGGTGATATTTCTCTCTTGTGGAATTGCTTTCACATCCACCTACCCTCATCTGCCTTATCTGAACAGTTATTGCATTTCAGCCATTCACTTTAACGCTGCTTTTTTTTCCTGTGTAAGAAGCTTAGAATGCAGCCTAGAAAAGATTACTTGATTTATGTGGTGCGCTGGACCAACCCAAAATAAAGGACTTCTGTTTAATTCGAAATCAAGGCTTTTGCTGTACAGATAAAGGAACAGGTAGTTTATTTCTTGCTATGACCCTACAAATTCAACAATCACAACTCTCTCTTGCTTTGTTTTAGTGTATTGTAACAGTTTAGTTGACTAAAAACAGCCCATCAATTCATGTGTTCAGCAACACATTGTAAGAGCAGCACTTTATTTTTGTTGGGTTTTGTGTGCCTCAGCAAGAGAAGTGAGGTTAGATTACAGATGGTACCTGTGTAACTGCTGCCTGAGTCCCATTCGCTTGCTTCAGGAACCCACTATCAATACTGGGATCTGCTGTGTCCCATGGGATGCTGAAGACAATGGAGTGAGATTATGAGGTGCAATTTGCTTGTGAAGTGATGGGACTGGGATTGTATTTTTGGTATTGAGAAGTTGCAGCTGGAAAACAGGGAAGAAGTGGACAATGGACAGTCTTTCTTGCTCACTTGAGATCCAGCATGCATGTGAGAGCTGCTGCTGTTGCGAATTGTCCTGGTAGCACTCACCAAACAAAGTTACAAAATCCTAAACTAGTTACACATGAGCTTTTGTCCACTTGCCAGCAATATCTTTAAATTTTCATGTCCACCTGGCAAAGGAAGTTCAATTTGCATGATAAACACCATATGCAGATAATGTTATACCTGACCTCTTAACAAATTCTTGAACTTGCACTCCCAGCAGTGTGAAGCATTGAAACAAAAANATATTCATATTTTCATAAATCAAGTATTTTAAAAAGCTATTTTAGCCATGTATCAGCATAACACTGCTGTTACTTAATTTTAAAAGAGGTAATTAAGCTGATGCCATATTGATGAGTGTATTAGAAAGGCATACATGTTGGGCAAAGTGTATGGCAGCATTGTACATCAATGTTGTTCTTCTGTTCTTTGAACAAGTGTTTGGCTCTTGATAACCTTCCTTCTGTTACCATTTTCCCAGTGGTTTCCTTTTTTCTTTAATATCTCTCTTTTCCTGTACCTACAATAGTTGCACATGTGGTTTGGGTGGTGTTTTGGGTTTGTATGGCCAGGTTTTGGTAGCAGAGGGGCTACAGGGGTAGTAGTAGGTACAGCTTCTGTGAGAAGCTGCCAGAAGTTTCTCCCGTGTTGGGTAGATCCAGTGCCAGCTGGCTCCAAGGTGGATGCACTACTGGCCAAAATTGAGCCAATCAGGAGTGATAGTAATGCCTCTGTGGTAACATATTTTAAAAGGAGAGAAAAGTTACTGCACAGTTGTAATTGTGGCCAGAGAAGAGCAGGGTGAGAATATGTGTGAGGAACAACTCTGCAGACACCAAGGTCAGTGGAGAAGGAGGGGGAGGGGAGGGAAGGAGGTACCTGAGGTGCCAGAGCTGAGATTCCCCTGCAGACCATGGTGAGACAGCTGTGCCCCTGCGGCCTGGGAAGGACCACAGGGGTGCAAAGATCTACCTGCAGCCCCTGGAGAAGACCCACGCCAGAGCAGGTGGTCCAAGAGTGGGCTGTGAACTCATGAGAGGCCCGTGCTGGAGCAGAGTCCTGCAGGGACCTGTGGACTTGTGGAGAGAGGAGCCCAGGCTGGAGCAGGTTTCCTGGTAGGACTTGCGAACCCATGCTGGAGCAGACTGTTCTTGAAGGACGGCACCCTGTGGAAGAGTGAATCACATTGGAGAAGTTTGCAGAGAACTGTCTCTGTGTGAGGGACCCCACACAGGAGTAGAGGAAGGACTCCTCTCCCTGAGCAGTGACAGAAACGTGATGAACTGACCATAACCCCCACACCCCATCTCCCTGCACCAAAGTGGGTGTGTGGCTGACCACAGGCATTGCTTTTCATCTATCTGGGTGCCCTGCATCTATGTTTTGCAAAATATATAGTTCTACTTGAAGATTTATTATTATTTCTGTAACTCTTGCTCTACAGCATGCTAAAAACATGGATGTCTTTTAATTGTACCCCAAGGCCTTTGACTCTCATTTTTTGAGAATTTTCCACTTTGTGTTGGTTCAATCACCTGGCAGATAAGGTATTATTGAAATTTATAGAAGGAAACAGATTTGATGAGGGAACTTACTATGACCCAAAGATGTAAGCTCTGTTTATTATTTATATTAATATTGGTGGTTGGAGAGCAGGATGCCAAAGTATTTGTGGGGGAGGTAAAAGTCATCTGCAGTTCTGGTTGCTCTCTCTTGGTACAGCCATAGCTGGGAACCAGGTGCTGCAGCACTGCGTGATGCTGGCTGCCTCCCTCCATGGTGTGCCGGTCTCAGGCCAACTAAAAGGGGAAGATCAGAAGTCAGGAGCTGTGTCCTTATGTGACACTGGGAATCAGGGAACGGGAACAAAATCCAGGTTGCTGACAACACGTATATTGTTTTAGGTGTCTTTTTTTCCTATAATGGGTTTCAAAAGCATAGTTGCAGGAGCTTTTAAAATAGATAAAATAGAGTGTGGCATCTGTCCCTCCCTAGTAAACTTTATTAGTACCTTTGCCTTGTCAGAATGCTGAATATAACTCAAAGCTTGAAGTCCAGGAAATGATGAGGTAAGGGCCGGCACAGATCTTAATATAATCTTAGTTCTACCAAGGAACTGATTGCATCTATTGGAACAGCTCAGTAACATTAGTATTTATAATAAGCAGGTATGAAAAATTGAGAAAATGTATTTTTTTTTTGCATTTTCAGCTTTTATTGTATATGCTCTGGCTTCAAGTATCTGGGATGTACTTTAGCAAAGGAAAGCATAGCTGTTAGCTCACAGCAAGTGCTACCTTTGGGGAGCAAGTGTACCTTTACAGGCTGGGATTCGCTAGGCTGCAATGTTGATAACAAGGTTTCTTCTCACGTGCATTGCCAGTGATGTGATGAGATGCAATGTGACAGTCAGTTGTTTGTGGGTACAATGAGATGTCACAGAATGAAGGAATCCTCAGATGAAAGGGGGAGGATTCGTAACATTTAGTGCAGCTGAGAACATTTTAAAATGTACACCAGGAACATTTGCTGTAGCTCGTTTGCTTTAGATGACTAACACAAAATTGGATGTGGCCCATGGTGGCTGTGCTTTCTTCCTAGGGGGGTTGTAGTGTTCATAACATGGAAATAAAATGTTCTCGAAGGTTTCAGCTGCACTTTGGGGTTTGTATTACCTTAACCTCTTACTTCCAATTTAAATTGTGAGGATTTTGCTACCCTTCACATTTCTGAAGGATGTTCCCCTGCTTACTATAAGGTCTTCTGTCACTTTGTACATTAATTACATTGAATAAATATTTTTTCAGTACTGTCATGCAACAGATTTTCTTTATTAGGGCAGGGAAGGCATATGTGTAGGAGTCTAGCAGTATGACCTTCCCCTGGGATACAGGGGACCCAGATTTTAATTCCTTTGACGTGAAAGACCAGAACAAGCATACTGTTCAAATCAGGATTAGTTTTGTATTCATCTACTACCCTGTCTCAGGCAGGGCCAGTACTAGGTGAATAAGGTATAAACAGCTCAGGAGCAGTACCTTGGTCTTTCCAGCTTTTTGATATCTGCCTCTTTATGTTAAGTAATGCTTGATGTGCTTTTTTTACATAAATTCTTTTAATGGGAGATCAGATCTGTCATGTCTCTGAAGGTAAACTCAGTTCCTTTCATCCAATAAAAAGGGAAATACGTATGCGAGGCTGCAGCTGGTAGCGTTCAGAGGCTGATCCCAAGGCTGGCTTGGCAGCTGCTTCCGCCTCTTCAGACATGAGCTCAGGTCTCCATTGCTTCCCGTGCACGGCGACTGCAAGTGAGGGATAAATCTAACAGAGAATATGATGGGTGGTTTCTGTAAGAAATGGTGTAACTTCATAGTTGAAAAGTCTGAAAAACCATAGATACCTTTCTTAAGCCTGAAGACAGTCCAATACTGCAGTTACACCTTCCACTGACTGCCACTTAGCTCCGTATTTGCTGTGGAGCTTGTTCAAAGGAGCATTGTGGGAAGAGGTGAATTGCAGTGAGGTTCTGGAAGCTGCAGCCTCACAGTCTCTCTGTGAGTTAAGCTGTCAGTGGTTTATTTTCCTTTCATTGTATTTGGTTCCATTTTCTCTGAGGGAGGTAAAGACGCTGCAGGGAAACAGAGCCTTTCCCACATACTAAACATTGTCTGAAACACTCTCAGATTCAATATACAAGTGCAACATGGCCTCCCTGATCTGTGGTGGCTGTCCTGTGAGATTGCCTACAGGCTGTCTAGCATCAGATGCCCAGCTGCCTATGACCCTTTCTTTTCTAGCGCCTCACATCACTCGGCACAATTAGAATTAAATCCTTAATAATGTTTTCATTATTGCTTTTCCAGTGGGACACTGGGTGTGAGCGAATTGCAGAGGAAGCTGAGCCAGTAAAGGAGTTTTGGAATATTTGCAGAGTCATTCTGTTGAGAGAAGAGACCTGAACTCCCTGGGATTTGCTGGCTCTGGGAAGCACTTGATAATGTTAGCTTAAAGCCTTTCCTCCCCTGCAATACCTTGCTTTCTTCCTTTTGTCACACAACCTTCCTCTGCTATCTCTACAAAAAGGCTTTCATGCAATCTGGCCTGTCAGCTGTTGCTTTTGTGCATTGTGCTGGATCTGGGATAAAGCGTAAGCTCTTCAATTCTGATGCTGTACAGAGTGGCATGAATGCTGATGGTGCTCTGGTTAAGAATAAAGCAACCAAGCAAACTTACAATTAACAATAACTAAGCAGATGTGAGAACAGCGAGTTCCTAGAAGTAGTTGCCTTTTTAAAGATTTTCCTTTTATTTCCCCTTTCAAAGCTGTTCACCTTGGTATTTTCACTATGAAAAACTGCATTGTTAGGAAACAGACTTGTGTGTAGACCTCAGTATCATAAGATTTGTCTTCAAAAAGCCAATTAGTGCTTGAAGTAGAAATTAATCTACTTCACAAGTGTAATTTCCATCCTTTGCCTTACAATCAGCAGCAAGCAACCACACTGCAGAACATCACCTTGAGAAAGAGCAAGTTCTGGTCTGTTTCTGCACATTTTTTCTATGTGTTTCTATTTCTAGAGGTTTTTTCCACTAGCCTAACGTGTGTCAGTGTGACCACTGTGTGAAGACAGAACAATCTGCTGCAGCAGAGAGCCTCCAGGGAGATAGCTTAATGAGCCCTAGGGTGAGTTCTTAAGTAAAGGAGGTGGGAAGCTATAGAAAAGAAGCATAGAAGAGAAAGATGTGAAATCTTTGAAAAGAGGAATGTTACTTATCTTGTAGAGGGGAGCAATTCTATTACACACCGCAGTCATAAATAGAAAGCAATTCTATTGTGCATTGTGAGCCATAAGCTGAGCAATCCATCCCGATTTCCCTCGCTGTAATGAGCGGTTAGAAATCAAACTCACATGGATCTCTAAAATACAGAACAAAAAAGCCCCACCTGTGCTGTAATCACCACGGTACTGACAAAACCTTCCCAGTTCAGATCAGTACTAAGACCACAATCCATCCTCTTGAGAAATGTTTTGTACATTAGTTTGCTTGGGTTTTCCCAATACCCCTTGATTTAGGCATAAATTAGCAAGGCAATGTTGCACTGTGAATAAATGTAGCAATGTTCTGTTTTCTACACCTTTTAGAACTGACTACAGGTATCAGTATGGGTACTACGCATCTTTACTTGTAGCAGCCTATGTATCTAATTTTGAGAAGGGCTGAAAGCTGCAGTTATGGCACCATGTGATGTAAAAATTAAGATACTCCAGCTCCGGCTGTAATGAGCACGCTGTCAAGTTGTATCAGCCTTTGGAAGCAGAGGGGAGGAGAAAATAGAAAATTGAGAGCCGTTGAGCTGAAAACCAAAAGTCGATGCGTGGATTGATCTCTGCGTGTTTGTTCTTCATTGACAGGTTGATGACGCCTGGAAGTGAAATTCGGTTTGTGCACAAGCACATGGGCCTGGTGCCAGGCTGGGGAGGAGCTGCCCGGCTGGTGCGGATCGTGGGCAGCGGGGCAGCCCTGCAGCTGCTGGGCGGGGCTGCCCGGGTGGGCCCCGAGAGAGCTCTGCGCCTCGGGCTCTCCGAGGAGACGCTGCCGGCCTCGGACGAAACCGGAGCCTTAGGAGAAGCCCGAGCCTGGCTGAGCCAGTACACAGAGGGTCCGACCAGTGTGATTCGGGCTGTGAAAAAGGTGGTGACAGCCGGAAGAGAGCTCCCCCTGGAAGCTGCCCTAAGGACAGAGAAGGACATTTTCGGAACTGTGTGGGGTGGGCCTGCCAATTTGCAGGCATTGGTTAGAAGACCGAAACATAAATGATGGTTTGTGCATAAGACATGGGCTTGACCTTTTTGCAAATAAAGCTTTCAGTAAAGCAGCCATTAAACGGAATCGTTTAAGGACGCTTAAAATAGCATTAACATTCCTGCCATTTAGGTCAGGCAGGCATATTTCGTGTGCAACCACAGAGAAATCCCAGGCAAACTCTCTACTGTCTTAATCACCCACTGAATGGAGATTAATGAAATTAGTGTGTAAAGGTAAATACTGTGCTGAAAATAGAACTATAATTCATTTGGAACGAGGCTGAAGATTATTTTATTTTGTGTTAATTTTGTTTTTTTTTTAACTGGTATGGAAATTAATTACTTGAAAGTTATGAGGTTTATTCATTTATGGAACAGGTGCATCTAAAGCTGCAAAATATGAGCTTCTCAACCAGTGTCTTTAAGCAGCTTGGAAAAGATGATAACTAGTGAGAGAATAGCTTTTATTCTTTCATTTCTGGTTAGTTCTTCATGTAGTTGCTGATAAAGTATCCTTGGATACTTCCATTTTAATGGTGCTTTTACAGGAGAAGCTTTAAGTTAGTGAGAGGCTTTTAGCACTCATTCACTGACACCGGTTCAGGTTTTTAAATGTATTTTGATGTCTTCTCACTGCTCAAGGAATCAACTACCTACACATGCATCTGCACATTCCCATATCCTCTACCTGTACAAAGCTGCTGGCCTGATTCTTTACACAGAATCTAGTTGAAATCTTGGAAGGCCATGATGTATCATGCCCCAAAAATGGCTTGTCCTTAAGTGACTGGGTCGTGAGTACTTCAGCATTCTGGTAAGATGTGTGTGGATGTGTCTGTCTTTCTTCAATGCATTTTTGCTGGTAGGGTATATTTCGGCTGACTAGAAGATTTGGAACTCAGTCTCCACTTCATGCCAGTGACTATACACGTAATTGGATAAGTCAGTGGGGAAAGTTTTTCCTTTAGAAATTAGAAACTGACACAGAGTGCCTGCTTTAAAAATAAACATCTGTGAGAGCAAAACCATACAGACATATCTGTGACTGAGAGTTTCCTGTACTGTTGGTTGGGATGCACTTGTCTCTAAATCCAGCAGGGACTGAGATCTGAGCCAAGGACCTAAGTGCTCTGTGGGGGCATGTAAAGAAGGAAGCTCTGGGCTGTGGGCCACTGATGTGCATTCTTGCTCTGACCAGGCATAACTAGCTCTGGATCATGGAACAAGCTCCCTTAAGAAAAGAAGGCAGTATCTCAGATGGAAATCCATGTTACGATTTCTACAGTGTGGCAGGATTCCTGAGTTTTAGACAGTGAGGTAACTATATATGTTTGAGGATTTGGGGACAAATGAATGTTGGGAATTAGGATTGAATTGCCTGTTAAGATTCTGCAGGTTTCAAGCAGATTCTGTGATCTGCCAGGGATGTTTTACTGTATGGTTTTCACAGCAATGAATATAGCCTGAAGCAACAAAGAGAAATGCTGAAGAAAGGGATGTGTTTTGAGCTGGCATCTCAGAGAAGATAAGAAACTTATCTCAACTCGGTTGATCCTGCACCTTTGCCTTTATATCTAAAGCACTAACGGAGGAAGATTTCAAATCTCTCTTCCCCAAAAACAAAGTTCAGTTTTTACTTTCAGGTTGGAGAAGAGACAGGAATGAGAACATGAGGAAGAGAGTAGTGTTTTGGTTTGTGCCTTTCTTCCCCTCCCCTGCTCCTTTTTATCCAGTAGCCCAGTTGTTACTCCCAGTTGTGTAGCTGGATTATTTCCCATGCCCTAAAGAACTTCAAACGTGTTACTTCACCAGTGTGAATGTTTTAGTATAGTCAGCCAGCACTTGACTGTTTAGTAGTGAAGCTGTTCTGCTTTTCGTGAAGTTTCTCAAGACTCATGAGGGATTCCGGACTGCAGCATCACTGAACCTTCAAGGGACACTCCAGTCTGTACTCATCCAGCTCTTTGAAGCAATAGCACATCATGTTGTTATGAGTGAAAAAAAAATGTGTTTTAAAGGGCAACTGGTTATGTCTTTGCTTTTAGCAAGAATTAATGTGCCATTACTAATACCGTTAGTGTTTTTAAAATTGGTGCGAAAATTACATAGAACCTGAGCAAGACCCTTGAATCTTTTTTTCTTTAGTGTATTAGGCTCATAAGTGTATTCTGTGTACTGGGTAATAGAAATTTGAAAGGGAGGATGTTGTAGGACAAAAGCAGAATCTGGTTTCTTTCACATTTTGAACCAGATCTGTGCTGGCACTAAGTGAATGGTAAGTACACCTGTGGGGGATCTCTTTCCATTTTAATTTATAGATGACAATGAGCTTACTTCTCATTTCAGCAAATGTATTTCCCCAGCTACCTTCTCTGATTTGTGACGAAGGCCAATGTTTGCTTCTAAGAAAACAGGACAAATAATTAACTAGTACAGAGCAAGATACAAACAGTTTCAGAAAGGGTTATGGAAACCCATTCTGTTGGTATCATAAATATACCAAACATAGGTACAGGACATTCTGAAGACCATTACAGGATTTGATAAAGGATTCTGTGATTAGTTTAATACCATATTCTCTGGTTTATTTTCTTCTAAAAGGAAGTAGTCCTCCATACAAAAACCAGCCCAACTAAATTACCGTGAGTGCTAGGATGAGAGTTCCAAACTGAGATGAAATGGAATCCCATTTTACCCATTTGAAAGCTAAATGCTTTATTTCTTTTATTTTAATCTTTATAAGAAAGAATACTTTTTTAACATCCTAAAGTGAAAAATACCTTTAACGAGCAGTTGGTAAGTATTTTCTTTATAATTATTAAAGATGTCAAGCTTCATCTCATGGGGTTTTTTTTCCCTTCTGAAACAGCTGAAAAACTAACAAGCACTAAATGCACAAAATAAATTAGAAACATCAAAATTTATAGTCCCAGTCTCCTAATTAAATAGGATGCCAGCTTTTGTACTTCCTAGGGGCCAGTTTTTCAGCTTTCTCCTCAGCAAACTAAGTTTCCTATTACATTGTGAAATGTCTGTGGTTTTTCCTCTGTGTACTGGGACAACCCAAGGGTTTAATAGGGGTGTGGATTCTGTACCAAGCTTGTAAAGGTTGGATACTGGAGGTCACTTTCAGCAATACAGATACTTCTATCTTACTTGCTGCTGATAGAAATATATTTACCAAATGGTCAATCTGGATAAGCAAGGTGTTCTTGCAGAATGCTTGGTTTGCAATCTGATTTATATTTTTTTAGCCATGAAATAGGATTCCTGTATCTGTGGTTATCTGTTCTGGAAATGTTGAGATGCTGTAGATTTTATTTAAATTTCCTTTTTCATTTTCCCTTCTGCTTCACTGTGCATTTGTCTGGCTAAGCTGTATAAGTTGAGAATCACTTAGTATGTGAATTATAGTCAACCACATAATGCAGTGTGGCTGTGGCTTTGCTAAAATAGACAGAGAACACATTTCCTACTGAAAGTAATGGTTTAAGTATAAAATGGGAATTACCAGTTACTATTTTCCCCTAGCTTGATCTGGGAAGTGCATTTGCCACTCTGATGACTGGCTATTAAGCTCTCACCAGCCTTACTTTAATTTTAGTGTTTCACAGCTGCAGTCAGCCAGCAGGAGCCAAAAGCAGCATCATGGGTGTGGGGCTGAACTGTCTACTTGGGTCAAAAACCCCAAGGACAATCACTGATAAAATTATTTGTAGACTGTTTGGGCTGAAAATCCTAAAATTCAGTATATAGCCAGTCATGTTCCTGTATTTTGTTTCTTGCTTTTTTCAGCCTGTTCTCTCACATGAAGTAAAGTGTGTGCACACAGCTGAAGTGTTCTTTCTTAGCAAAGGCTTTTGCAGCACAAAGTCAGACTGGTTAGACTCACTGTATACAAATTCAAATCAGAGAAGTAAGACAGCTAGTGACAGAGAAAAAAAGCATTCCATCCAGTTTCCTTCTGAAGTCCATGTAATTGGCTTATTTCCTTATGAGACTGGAAAATGACAGTGAAAAATCTGTGATCAAGAGCATCTATTCCACGCTGAGAATGAAGGAAATCTTCCGTATTCCAGCCTAGGCTCATCTGCACTTTCCCGACCCATTGATCTCACCTGTAGGCAGACGAGGGAGGGCACAGCTTTGTCCAAGATCAGACATGTCATTCATCATTACAGTAAGAGCATTATTGAAGTTTAAATCTACCATTTTTTAAAATAAGGCCTTTTAATTCCCTTCAAAAGGTTATTTACCTAAAGCAACTTTTGTCTTAAGATCAGTAGTACCTATGTATCGGCTACAGTCCCTTGCTATTCTGGGATACATATACTAAGAACTGGAATTTAATTAGCTTTATTTTAAAGACTGAGTCCAGAATCAACTAATGCCATTTCTCAATCTGAAAAAATGTAAAACAACTGCCAGAGACAGAAAAGACAAGTTGTGTTTCTCAAGATCTGGCTTCTAATATTCAGAAGTCTGTAGAAATGCAGCTCCTAGACTGCTGGTACAAGCACAAAACTACCCTTTCTGTGCTGCCGCCAGTTTTGCTACGAACAGATAAACAGCACTATAGTCCTTGATGTCCATGTCCTTTGTTATAGGGTCAACTTTGATAACTTACACTCTTTTATTTCAACATTTCTGCTGTTAAAATAAGGCTGTGTGGCACTTCTGCCTGCCATCAACAGTGAAGTGAGTTAAGCAGCTCTTCAGATGTCTGTGTATTAAAGCTTGCAACTCGTGATTTTTCAGTGAAAGATGATACTCCTACAGCGTTGTGTTTGAGAGACAGCCAGTCAGGGATGCAAGAACTTCAGCATGCCACTCAGAACTAGTCCTCCTTTCTGGTAAACACAGTAAACTGCTTTATGATAATTTTCTTTGAAATTCCTTCAGTGAAGTTCAATTAAACTGGAAACATATCTGAGATTGTTACTGATAAAATGTAGTTTTATTAAATTATAAATTTTGTAACAAAAATGAGACAGATCAAGAAAGATCTCAAAAAACAAAACTACAAGGACTAGATGGCAAAGCCAGTGAAAAAGCCATGGAGAGTGTAAAGGTAAGGATTTGCAACACAAGTTAACAGCATTTTTACATTACCATTGAAAGAAGGTAAATGATTGCTCTTGTCTAGTAAAAACACATTTTAACTCCAAACTCACATCTATTTTCTCACATTAAATTAAGCATCCTGCTCACACCCAACACCTTGCCTGATTCCACATTGCTTTAGTGTTCTTTTCATACATCAATCCATGCAGAAAGTAGTAAGACACTTAATGCAACAGTCAAGAGAATGAAGACAATTCAAGTTGTACAGTAGATATACGTTGGCCAAAAAGGGATAGAGTATCTTCAAGGGTAAAATGCTACAAAATAAACACAATAATAACACAAAAATAAACATTTTCAAGAAAACTGGGCATTGCTAAACAGCTTTCACACCATTAACAGGGCAACCCAGTTTCCTAGAGTTAAACAGTCTTCCAGCTGAGACATGTTAAGAGACTTAAGTTAAAACAGGCCAAATCTGTTTCTCCCCTTCACCCCACCCTCCCACCAAACACGCTGCTAGGTTTGAGTGCAATGCCAATCTGGACAGAAAATTTACAGAAAATTACAACTGAGTACTTTTTTCGCATGGCTCTAGATTTAAACTTCAGTGACTGTGCACTGTCCATCTGGCCTTCTAGATCTTACACTTGTGTTTGCCACCCCACCCCCTGCCCCTGGTCTATCTGCTCCTGGCTGGCTTGCACCGGCATTCAAGTGTCTCTGCTGACCAGAGGATGGGTGCTGCTGAAGGTGGGCAGACACATCCTCGCCGTCGCTGCTGGCATCCGATTCGGTCTCCTCAACAGAGGTGTCGGGGGCTGGCACCCTACCAGAAGATGATGATTCGTGGTCTTCTTCTCCCTCTACCCTGTGACTCCTTTCAGCCATACCGTCTCCATTTATTTGCAAGTGGGCAAAAGAGTTCTCTAGAGAATTGCTTGCATCGGATGATGGCGTCGAAGGACTCACGAGCTGACCATCTAGTGCTGGCAGGGGCCTCACGGAAATGGACGCTAGAGGCTGCACAGCTGCGGCCCCTGGAGTCAGTGTGCTGTCCGCACCGTCAGCGGAGCTCTCTCGTGCCAGGTTGACGCTGTTGGTGTCACAGTCCAGCCTCAGCCCAGCCACTCCCTTCTTTGGTATGTCTATTATGTCCCGTTTTATTTTTCTGCGACGTCCATGCTCATTTCTCCTATACTGAACCATATTTTCAAGGTCTGCTACGTATAAAAAACCAGCAATTAGCATTTCAGTGCTCTTTTTACCCTTGGAAAAGGCATCTTCCAGCTCTCTGCTGGTACGTTCATCATACTGCCACCAGCCATTTCTACCTTCATAGTACCAAGCATATTCTCCATTGCCTCTGCTTGCTGCTTTGAGTTCTTCAGGTGACAATAAGGTTGGCTTGTCAAGGAAATCCTCGGGAATCTCTTGCCGGCAGAGCGCACATCGTTTCCCAAGCCAAGAAGCTCCCTTCACACACAGATAGCAGAAAACATGTTTACACGGCAGACTTACTGGATGGACACATGTTTGCAGACAGATAGCGCATTCAGGGACTTGCAGGGAAGGTGCTGCATTGGTACATGACTCATTTGTCTTCCTATTTGTGGGAAGCATGTTGATCGAATGATCTATTTCACCACAGCCAGCCATCCTGCAGAGGATCAAAGAAATTTACATCAGTTTATTGTGTCAACTTAAACTAGCACTTCACATCACATTTTCACCTCAACATCCACAGAATGAGATGTTTACCTCAAATTAAGGTAAGTTACTGTATCCTGAGGTGACAGATTAAATCAAGTACTGGGAAAATTTCTTTTGCTAACCACCAGTATTTTATCTGTTTAATTTTCAGCATGTTAACATCCTAAGTTAGAAAACAAATTTTGTTATTTCCTCTGTTCATTCTCTGACGTAGTGTGATTAGTGAACCTTCAGCCAAACGTTAGTTAGCCAACCTTTCAATTAGTGAACCTTCAGGTCAGTTACTTTGGTGCTTCCTCAGGAAACTGAAAGAAATTATGGTTCTTTCCACAAGAGGTGATGTGGCTGCGAATTGAACTTTAACAATCCCTCTTCAGACTACAGGGGGCTACTTGATTAAGGGGCTGCCTGAACAGTATCTCAGACTAGGTTTACACAGTAGAAAATATGCCTGACAGCAGCACCCAGCTGAAGAATTCTCCCACTCTGTTTCTTAGTTTCCATGCACCATGGTACACTATCCCTCAAACTGAGCTCAGAACAACCACAGGGCTGCAGAAATAATCAGATTTGAAAACTGAGGTGGCCTTTTCAAAAGATACCTTGGATTCCTTTTTCTTAAACATCAAGTGAACTCCCTGATATATGCGAGTGCCTCTCAAAATGAATCACTGCAGACCAGCAGAAGCAGCAGTGTATTGCAGAAGACACACAACTCTGACTTGACTGGCTTGTGAAGTCATTGCCTTTACTTTCTCTGGCCATATCTTATTTCTGTTATTAAAGATTATTTTGTAACTGTAAGAGAACGTGGAATGCAAAACTGCGTCACTTTGGCATTGTGTAGGATTTAAGTAGTTGAAAAATTCTAGCCTAAATAAGCAAATGTCTTCTCAGCTACATTTTTGCCATGGCAATCATTCAAGGTCTGTTTCATGATAATCGTCCTTTTATTTATTAACAATCAAAACCAAACACCAGATACCACATGAGGGAAAAGAATGGGCTTTCTGGAATGGGGCCTGAAAAGGTGCCATTTTGCATTTAAAATCCCCAAGGAACTTCAAGACTGATATTCAACAAAACAGCCTTTCAGTGTCTTTGTCATACAGGCAGCTAGGAATAGTTCGTGCAAAACTACCACAAGCACGTGGGTCAAAAGGGACCTTTAAGGGTGACCTAGTCCAGTCTCCTGCTCCACATGGCACCAACACCAATACTAGATGAGATCAGCTGTGGCTTTGTCTGGCTGAGTTCTTCTGAAACCTGCAAGGATGGAGATACCACAGGCTCCCTGGACAGCCTGTTCTAATGTTATACACATTTCTAACAAAATGTGTTACCTCAAGAGAAAATGCCTAGTATTACTGTAAAAGCCTCCACTGCTTTAAAAATCTTATAAATATATGCTGGGAAAAAAAAAAAAATTATGCTTCAGTATCTGTATTTATCTTTACAAAAATATATCACGTGCTGTTTACTTAAAATATTTTTCTCTATGCTGTCTGTTCCCTTCTATCACTATAATTTCCTCTTGAAAGACCAATGCCACTTTAATCCTTTTTTTTTATCAAGTAATTCTTTCAAAAGCTCTACAGCTCAAATGCTTTTTCCTGAAGTAGTACATAATTGTATCCACCTATGTTTCAGTTTCATATCTGAATTTCTTTTTCTGAGATTAATGACAAATCTGCCTAACAGTTCTTAAATCAGCATGACAGATACAGACAGCATTACCTACCAGCTGGTAACTGTGTTTTTACTGCACAGCACACATCTGTGAGATCCATTCTAACAATGTTGTGAACAAGTTGCTTTTTGGAAGCCTTACACTTCTGAGGCTGTATTTTGCAACAGATTTTTACAGCAAATGTCGGGAGTTTATACCAAGAAACTTATTAGAAAAAGGAGAGAAGAAAGTCTTTTGAGATTTCAGAATACCCACAAACACAACCCAGCCATCATTTCACAACAAAAGAGCTGAAAGAGAAATCCATTTATTGATTAATTTGTGCTAACCACGGCTGAGGTAAAGGATCTCAATTTTCAAGTGCCCCCACAAAGAGATACTACAGTGCAAAAAGGCACAGCAGCAGAGATTTTTACTTCTGTGCTACAGTTTTAAAAAAGGATGCTTCTCCCTGAATACCCTTTATAAATTTATCCTTTTCAGAGTCAAAGAAAAGATTAAAACAACCTGTAGGTAAGTAACTTCTATACAAGTCACGTATCATAATTAAGATTTTGGAGGTGATTAAAATGCAATGCAGGGATTAAAAAGGCAATGCACTTTGACAAACCAAATTCTGACACTGTGAGAGTTTACCCTGAGGTAAACTAAAAGAAGAATTAAAATTTCTCACCTGTTTACTGGAAGCAAAAAATGCTAACATTTGAACTGTGCTCAGTAGGTCGCCCACTAATTTGAAGGATCTTTAATTTCTTACTAGATCAAGATAATAATGCAGGATATGAAAATGAGTAAATGGCTTTTCTTGAAATTCTTACTTGATTTTTAATAACTCTAAGGAAAATGTTACGTATAAAATGAATAGAGCTGGAAAAGCAAACCCTTATCTCTAAAAGTGCTACCCAGGAACATAAAACTCTTATTAAATAAGCACAACTGCAGTGGCATGTGCTCAGAATGCAGGACAATTATGCACTTGAAGATTTCTATCAACTACACTGACGTTGTCTCACTTCTTGTTTTTAAAGCATGATGCTAATTAACCTTTTTTTTTAATTTACCTTTTTAATATCAAATCTAGGTCAGAGTTTGTTTATAAGCTGGTAGTAGGATGTACACACATGTAGGTTTTTACTGAATAGGTAATCCTTCAGAACCGAGGATAATCTCAGACTGCTATTCTGCTACGTTATGGCTGTGGAAGCACTTCCACCACAACTTCAAGGTATTAAGAATTGAACAAAACTGACCACACAGAGTATTTTTCCTGAAATTAAGAGTAATATTTTATAACAAGGTTCAATCAAGACAGTCTTTATATCAGAACTGTTATCAAACAGGAAAGCTCTATTTTTTGAAGGATTAGGTTCTCTTTAAGACACTCCTGGCATCATGGAAAATCATATTCTTGACTACTGATTACTTGACTACAAATTAATTAAACTCAAGGAAAAATTCTAAAAATAATGTTATTTGAAGTATTTAGATCCTTAATTTAGGTATAAATAAGGGAGCAATAAGAACCTGAACTCTGCATTTTAACATAAATACAGCCTAAAACTGAGAAGGAATTAGTCCAAAATCTTGCCAGATCCCATCTCTTGTGGTTTTTATTTTTAATATTAAATGATATCTTTAATTTCTAAGCTATGGGGCCTTCATCAATACATGAAGTACGGAAGAGGTGATGTGTAACAACTACCTGAAAAGACCCCATGCCTTCTTGGACTTTAATGGAAGAAAAAGTAAATCCACACAAAACCACTTCAAATTCCAGGTCAAATTCTAACTGCAACTAAGCAGTCCATCAAAGAGCTGATGTGTTTAAGTTCATTAACAAAACAACAGCTTACTTTTTCTGAATAATTTCTACTGAAGCATGCCACAAGACTGAAATGTCCTCTCTTCAGATGTCACCAGCTAGGATGGCAGGTCCTCCTTCCCAAGGCTGGCTCATTCCTGACTTGTCCTGCTCAGCGGTACACTACAGTGTTTCAGATTCTCTGCAAACTAACAGAAAGCAAATAATTACACCGTTACAATGTTGTCCAGAGGTACAGCAAGCAAAGTACAATGCCATGTTACAGAAAGGAAAACACTATGCTTTTATTTACTTGATGCAGGCTATTTTCAATAAAACTAGCATTGGATTCATGCTTCATTTTTTCAACCATCAATTTTGATCCACAGTTTTTATTCTGATGTCTGGCTTAAACAAATCATCTTTTTTTAAGCATTATAAAAGGCAATTATTTTTGACTATAGTAAGTTAATTGCTCATATCCATACAGCGACCTCACAAAAGGAGTAACACAAAAAGAGAAACAACACCAAAGTTCCGAGCATGTTACGTTTATGCAAATTTAACCTCTAATAAATGATCCCTTACATATAGAAAATTTTAAAAGTCACAATGGCTTCCTAGAGCTGTTTATAAAACTATCTGTATCACACCATTCCAAAGGACTGTCTGGCAGCGTGTCTTGTCCTGACACAGACTAGTATCAGACACTTGAAGAAACAGTGCACGTGAACAGCTGATTTCCCCCAGGTCTTCTCCGTATTACAAGCAGAAATCTGCCCCTTTATTAAATATTGAGGCTCAGAGCCTTGAATCCTCATCCTCTTTTACAGAGATCATTGCATACATTTAACGAATGAAACTCAAAAACATTCAGCACTTTCCTCTTTATAAATCTACATATATATGTCCTCATACCACCTTATAAACAAACTGTGACCTACATTTGATACTTAACAAGGTAAACTAACAACAACAAAAATTAATTAGGGCCTTCCTCTATTTCTTTAAAATGTCGTGATGGGTTCCAAGGTTCAACAATGGAAAGAGTACAGATGACCTCCAAAAAAGAGGAGAAGGATGCAACTCAGCGTCCACATCTCAGAGGTAATACAGCCCTCTTCAAGCTAGCAGATATTGTCAGTCACAATACATTTGGTGAATGCCACCAACCAGAATCTGAGGCAAGTCATTTCACAAATACATAATAATCACTAAGTGCTTAACAAATACATAAGAAGTTCCTACAGTAGGGAAGTAGGAATCTGCAAACTCAGAAAGGGAAGGGAGACCATCATTCTTGTATTCTCACACTCTAAACAGGAAGGTCTTGACCTAAGAGAACCACCTTCAGTGAATCCTCTGTAAAAAGACTGATGAGCCACAGAGTCACATCCTCCTTCTGGTCTGCAACTTTCTGGATGATTCTTAAAACATTTTGAACTACAGTTTCCAGCTGCTGCAAAACATTATACACAGGAATGATTTGAAGCAGATCTGAGAACATCACCTCTTTGATTTCAATTTGTTCAAGGAAAGAATCATTTCAGCATAAACACAGTGCAGAGGAGAAATGTACGAGCTGAGTGAAGTCAAGTAGTGGTAAGTCCCTGAAAGAACAAGGAGCATTATAGTGTTCTGTGCTATAGTCCTTCATCAAAATGATGGAACATTTATCATTAATAATATCAGAGTGTTCAGCTGACTTCAGTGCATGAAGCATTACTCAAGTATGTTATTTTCTTTATACTTGAGCTCCATGTAACATTCCATGCAGCTATTTTTAGAATGAACTCCAAAGGAAAAATGCAAAACTTAACAAGCCTATCCACACCTTTTCTTCCCTCATAGTTCTAGCAGCTTTCCTTTCTTCACACATCAATCTGAAACCAAGAGCTGCAATCACGTTAGAATCGTGGCTCTACTAATCCACTGAGACAAGATACTATGTTTTCTATGATCAAAGAGACAGCTGCAGCAAGCTTGATGCTCTGGGTGTGGTGTTCAGTCCTTCATCTTGGTAGCTGCTTTCTGTTACTTCAATAGATATCACCTGAAGCCTTTTATCTACTACCTCTCACAACCCACTACTAGAGGTAGCACATCATAAAACCAAATGCTATGTGGAGATGGCAGAAGAAGGCTGGGTCAGTTCTGGGAGATTTCTCAGGAAATAAAAATGCATGCACATATTCAAGGTATGTAATTATACCTAGAAGAATCCAACGAAGGCATAATTACAGGATTGTGGTAAGGCAACTTTCCAATTTCTGCAAAGCTCTTGAAAAGAACTAGTTCACACACTGACATCAGGTAACCTCTACATTTCATGACATTATTTATTTAATAAGCCAGTCTTGAAAATTCTACTGAACAGGCTGACAAACACTTGTGGTTACACACGCGCCCCTTCTTGGATGATGACTCCTCCTTTGAAGTCACCTGGCTAAGAGCTGTGTTTTATACTTAGCAATTAATTTTCTCTTTCTCCTGTAGTATGAGGAGTTATGCTATCTGCAGCAACCTGTAGGTATCCATCCCACCCTAAACCCCTGCATCCTATCACACACTGATTTTGAAACTTTAAAGATGCAACAGACAGAAGGTCAATGTTGCTGATCAGGAACAAGAATTCAAATTGGGCAACATCCCCATCCAAACTGAGACTCAACCGGCATGGAACTGTTCTCTTTGGCCCTCTGAAAGTCTCTCAGGATGCTTACTGGGAGGACTTACACGTCCACTTCTTCTGCGATTTAAGATATTGCAGTCATGGACTTCCTACCAGACCTATCTCCCAAAATGACTTCAGGTTCTCCTTAAGAACAATATTAAGCTTTTACTAGGCCAAGATGGAATGAAACCATTTCTTATCAGCTCAGTCAACTGTGCTCATTAAACTATGAGACCCAGTAAATTATCACATCCAGCACAATTTTTCCACCCTTATTTGTCTGGGGAAAACCAGTAACAATTACAAAAAAACCCCAACAAACAAACAAACAAAAAATCCACCAAAACCAGAAGCATACCTATTTAGGAAGCCAGCTCCTATATACTGATGGAGAATTACCTACAATTTTAAGCTTCCTCCGTAAGTAAAATCTTAGCTTTTTAAAAACAAAGAAGTGCAAAACATTGGTGAATTCAACTAACACCAGCCAAAGACTATTATTTGAATCCTACTTCAAATGATAGAAATCTCATTAATTCTACAACTCCATACAGATTATTCTAAAATAGCTATCACAAATTCATCATTTTCCCCCCTTGAAAACTCAGCAGAGTTACAGTATTAATTCACAAGAATAAATGCTCTTTTGTAATTAATACTTGGGGATTTTTTTCCATCAAGCTCCATGATTTGTAACTCAACTAGGGGGCAGGAGGAGAAAAAGATCCCCTGAATTCTGCCCTTCCCCACAAGTCACCATGAGCCAGACAGTGGGGGAAGAAAGAAGGTGGCTGTTTATTTAATGGCAAAAAATCCCTCTCCTGTCTGACAGTCTGGTACTGTCAGTACACTACCAGCTCAAGGTACTGAGTCTTACCAGGTATGTTTAAAACTGTCCCTGGCACTGGATAGCACAACAGATAAATAACCTCACTGTTTCCTGGGCTTGCCTACTTTTTTGTATCTGTTTCTTAAACTCAGAATAGTCTCAGGAATTGCTGATTGTGACGAGGCTTCAGGTTGCCTGTCATTCCTTATCGATGGCTACTGCACATTAATTACTGCCCAACATTTATAGGTATATTTGGAACTGAATCATAGAAGAATAGTCAAGTGCAGAACAGTCAGCCATTTCACTATTAAAATGCTACATCTACTGAAAATGAGGTTGTTCCCTATGCTACAATTGGAGCACTGATCTTGAATTTTGAGCATATATCCTATTTTAATCTATTTAACAAAGAAAAATGTTGATTTCTCACTCAAAATCAAAAGTGTGCAAAAAAGGAAACAGAAACTGGTTCATCTTAAGTTACCAGTGCTTCAGGAACTGCAATAAGTACAGGGACATCTCTTCGTGCATATAGATATATAGACTTGATTAACATGCACAGAACATCAATTTCAATAACAAGGCTATTCCAGGGGCCCACTATTCAATAGGCTATAAAAATACTGCAGTTCAAGCTCTTTATGACAATTTAATTACATCTAAATTGATGCAATATATTCTGAAGGAAACAAGAAAAAACTTTTTCTTTCACTCACTACAGATTTTGCATTATAGCAGTTTAAACAACTGGCACTTCAATACACTTGGACAGAAACTACAGTATTAACCACACAAGACTATAAAGCAAGTTCTTGCAAAAACATTCAATAGTTAAGATTTATTCAAAATTACCAAACGAAGATTCAGATTTCACCATGTCTTCAATACTATTACACACTGTAATTTTTGGTACTGCATTTTTAGAGATGCTTCAGAATCTATTTTTAAGTAGCCCACCATCCAGAGGCAGCAGCTAACAAAGAGAGAAGGATTGGATTTTTAGTATTACAAACCTGATAGAAGCAAAACGTTTTAAAGCTCCGCTCCCTACTCCTCCTTGCATTTGTTAATACATACCTGCATATTACACAGTAATAAATGTAACAAAACCTACAGCATTTCTCAGGCATATCACCGAAAAGCTGTACTAAAATTAAAACCCCCACAATTTTATTTTAACTGTTTTACCATTCCGGTCGTCTTGTTCGTACAGAAACCTCGCATTTAGTTAATATTTTACAACAATTTTTCAGTGGCAGCAGCATGTACCGCGCCAACAGCAGGGCCCGTTTTCACATTTCACGTCCCCTTTTAACATTCCGAAGGGATGCAATGCAAACAACTCGAGCCGAGGCCGGCAAGCACAAAGAAACAAAAGCACTTCCACTAGGAACACTTAAGTTACTTTTGTCTGGGTGCTCCGCGCTGCGCCTCCGTGACCGCCCGTGCGGCTCCGCTCAGGCCGCCGGCGGCAGTGACCGAGGCCGGCCGGGCACAGCGCTGACATCCGCAGGGGCGAAGCCACACATTAAAGCGCTGCACATCGCCCTGGGAATTACAGCGCTGCGCCGGCTCGGCCAGGGAATTCCGCCACGCGTGACGCCGCCACGGCTAATGCTCCTGACCTATTTTTCTGCCCGGCACGACGAAACCCCCGACTCACAGAACCAATCAGGTTGGGAGAGACCTCCGGGATCATCGAGTCCAGCATAAGTCCGGGCCCGGTCCGGCACTCTGCGCGCACCTCGCTCCGCACCGGCGCGGGGCGCCGCCTCCTGCGGGGACACGGCTCCGTGGAAGGGAGCCTGGACCGGCAGCGGGGCCCAGCAGGAGGGACCGGGAAGCTTTGCCGGCGGTCCCGGCTCTCCCTCGCAGCCTCTCCGTGCGGGGCCTGGGGAAGGGCTCTCGGGCACGGCTCCGCCGCCGCGGCCCNGCGATGCCGCCAGGTGGCCCCGCCCCCGCCCCGCGGCGGGGTGATGGCGGTGTGGCGGCGGCGCTGCGCGGCTCGGGCGGGCCCCGGCCTGAGGGGAAGGGACAGTGCCCGGCGGGTGCCCTGCGGGGGAACCTGCCAGGCGCTCGGGAGGGGCCCGCCTCACGGCTGGGTGTCCCCTGCCCCCCCTTCCCGGACTCCCTGCCGAGGTCGTGCCACTTTGTGGCGGGGTTTTCCCGGCCTGGCGCCCGGGGGCCCCCTCACACAGCCCCGCAANATCGAGTCCAGCATAAGTCCGGTCCCGGTCCGGCACTCTGCGCGCACCTCGCTCCGCACCGGCGCGGGGCGCCGCCTCCTGCGGGGACACGGCTCCGTGGAAGGGGGCCTGGACCGGCAGCGGGGCCCAGCAGGAGGGACCGGGAAGCTTTGCCGGCGGTCCCGGCTCTCCCTCGCAGCCTCTCCGTGCGGGGCCTGGGGAAGGGCTCTCGGGCACGGCTCCGCCGCCGCGGCCCCGAAACCCGGCACGTGACCCCGCGGGTGGGGCGGC
>VYZQ01016932.1:2792-14127 GCA_013400655.1 Mystacornis crossleyi | reverse complement strand
GAATTAGGAATAAACTGGGGATAGTAGAGCATACGATAGGAGGGGAAATTAGGCTAAGCATAGGAAGGTTGTTGGCATGGATATTGTTTAGAATAACTCTGATTTTTTGCATATTTACTTCCTCGGACTGAAACACCCCCAGGCCCTGTGACATTTGCAGCCTGCAGGCCTTTCTTTCGTTGTATGATGTCAAATTCCACAATCTCCCCCTACCCCACGCTGTGGATATACTTATAGGGATAATTTTTTATAATCACAGTCTGATGAAAGAACACATCCTCTTTAGTGAAACATTCAGTTGCAAACCTGTAATGCTGTTTTACATTATACCATTTTATAACCCCCAAAACCTTGGCTTCAATAATCTTTTTGTCTCTGTGTTGTTTATGCTGTTTTCGATCTGCTGTCGTTTTGCTGTTGGTTTGGGCCTTTTGCGATGCTGTTGTGCCGCGCTTTACGGCAGCTTCTGCCGCCGGGGCCATGCCGGGGCAGCCAGGGCTGCCCATGCCTGCACGCTGGATTCTCCGGGCATGAGCGGGGGTGCCACCGGGGGCTGTGCCCTGGGCCATGCTGGGCTGCGCAGCTCGCCGCGCACGCCCGCTCTGCTGTCCCTCTGCGCCACACTGCCGCTGCCGCTTACAGTCCCGCCTGCGCTGCCAGCCCGGCCGTCACTCCCCAGAGCCGCTTCGCTGAGGTTACCGCCTCCAGCCTTTGCTATACTCGCGCCGCTGCCTCTGCAGCTGCTTCCCGCGCCATTATAGCCACCACCACCCAGGCGACCACATGGCTCGAGGCACCATGCGGAGCGCGGGGCCAGGCGGGCGCTACCGTGGCGCGAGACAGGCACATCCAGCACCAGCACCTCTGCCGTAGCTGCCACCGAGATCGCGGTTCGCGCTGTCCCGCCCGCCTGCAGGAGGTGTTTCTATGCTTCTCCCTCTCTCGCAGCGGGCTCAGGGCACGGGGCCACACCTGCACAGCAGTGGCAGAGTCCACAGCAGGACCCACACTGCCGCTGAGCACATGATCAGAGGACCACGTGGTCCCGTGGTGGCCATTGTATTGCTCAAGAGCCTCTGTAGTTAGATAATAGTCAAGGAAATATTCTTCCATCGGCATAAGTTCCGATTGAGACATTAACTGAGTCCAAACATCCTCCCAAAAATCTCTCGTAGGAATTAAGTCCCAAGAAACATGGAAAAAGTTTTTAAACAACCATGCCAGGAAATGTCTCAGTTCCTTTTGAGCCTGGGTAAAGCTAAAATTTACATATTCAAGGATCTTTTCAAGTTTGAGATCAATGTCCCTTTGTGGCTGGGAAAGCCACGATTCTTCCTATAGTTCTTCCATAGTCCGAGAGCAAACAGCCAAACTGAAGCAAGGAGAGAAAGCCAGGGAATTCTTACTCACTGATTCCTGTGAATTTTCGAAATCTTTGCTGTTTCTCTTTTCACTGTCTTCAGGGGTTCCACGAGATCGCTAAAATGCCCTCATTCTCCACCACATGTAGTGGGGTCTCCTGCAACCTTTCTGGAGATGGAAATAATCAAGGGACCATATTTTGCGTGGATGTTCAGAGATTTTGTTTCTCCCAGCTCCTCACTGGGGGCATAGGCCAGACTGAAGACTCATGGGGAAACCACAGTTCTCAGGGCTGGGGGCAACATGAATGGCCAATAGGAACAAGATTTAGGTATATGTGACCAGGGAACAGGCAAAAACCCGTATGTCCCAGGGCAGGCTCCCATCCCAGGGCCCATTCCTCCCAGGGAAGGTGGGGGGAGCCCCAACATATATTTTCTTGTTGCTTGAACAATATATTTAATGAAAAAGAAAAGCAAAACATCTCCATGTAAATAACCAGAGTACTGTGTGTGAAGCAAAAGGGTTGCCAATCATATATTATTGTGCCCAATTCTGTTTAAATACATTGAGAAAGAAAAAGCTACTACTTATGAAAAGAATTTGCTACCTATTACAACTGAGGTAAAGTTCCTCCAGATGTTTTTTAAAGTGAATCATTTTTTGCTTTGTGATATAATGTAGGGGTTTTTTTAATTTTGTTTTGAAAAATTAGCATGAGAAGATAATACCTCTTTCTTTAAAATTTACTCTTTTACTTGAGCAAGCACTCAAGTTACATCCTGTAGTTGTTGTGTTCCTTATTCTGGAAAAGGAACATCTTTAAGGGATGAATTTTCTGAATTCTTTGTTTAAAACAATGCCAAAAGACTCTGTAATAGAGATTTAAATATATACATACAGAGATATATATATATATATGTATATATACACACCAACCAGAACCAGTAAGGTTATTGAAGTACTTTGAGCAGGATAATCTGCAGATCTCTGCTGACAATATAGTCTTTTGCTCTGACAGTATGTGAAGCTTAGTGTTGGTCTGTAGGCCTTTTTTTGTTTGGAAATTATCCTGTGCCTCTTTAAAATCTGTTTTCAGATAAAAAGTTTAAGTAATTTCATCTATTTGATTAAGGGAATTTAGGACACTGTGGAATTTGTTCTCCTGAATAATTGTTACCTGACATCATACAAAAATTATGGTCCTAGGTATTTTTTATCCAACCTTGGTTGGATAAATGCCTACATGTGCTTCAGCAACTAAACTTCTGAATGCAGTGCAGCATTTTTACTTTTTCTTGTTATCTAGGAAACAAGCTACCCAATGTCTTAATTGCTTAAAATAAACAGTAATTATTTGCTTAAAATAACCCCAAGAACAGAAGAGAAAACATTACAGAAAAGTCTTGGAAGTTCCAGCATTTTCCCTATGACCACACGATATATTTTGGTGTAGATAAATCCTCCCTCACATCTTTGGAAAATAAAAAAACACGAAATGTTCAGACACAAGTGTAACAAAGCACATGCATATTAGTTGCTTTTATTCTACATCTTTACTAAGAAAGAAGTTAAAATGACAGCCATTTCAAAGGGGCAGATCACAGGCAAACACAGATTTGATTTTGAATGGATGTCACTCCCATTTGAAAGTCTGGGACTAATGCCATGTATGGGTAACTTAAATATCATGCTGTTTATAAGAAGCAAGAATCAAAGCACATAACCCATCCTAATGGAATTTAGTTACTATTAAAAAGGAAGCTTTCAACAGTCAGTAGCTTCTGTTCCTTTAACAATTTGCACAGTTTCTTAAAAATCTACAAGCCATCAACCATGGAAACTTACAGCTTTTTCTCCCACAATAAGGCAATCTTTTTTCATCTGTTTTTTCCATGGCAATTTAAATGAAAATAACCTTCTTAGTTATTAGCTTAATCTCAGTTTTTTTAATAATGAGTATTAGGTGTGTCTTAAAGATTCATTTTAAATGGCACCAACAACTATCTCCCCATATAACAGATCTGAAATGATTAGGCAACGCTGTGAACACACATCAATATTTATTTCGTTTATTTCTGCTTATTGTATTTTTCATGAAAATCATATATTTTTTATATTTCCTTCGAAATTGATTAGCAAATATTTATTCTACTTTGTTATCTGAAGTCAAGAGATCAAAAATTATAATCTATTAAATATTTCCTTTAAAAATATTAAAAAATAAAATTCTCAAATTCTCCTAGGAGTTAAAATGTAACAATTTTTCTTCTTTTTAATTCTCTTCTACATCACAACAACTCAAATTGAGGTACATTCCTGACTGAAATCACCTAGCATCTCTTATTCAGAATGCCAGAACTTCACTGAAATCCACAAAAGAAACACTTGGGCTTTCAGGAGCATATAAAACTGAATTGATTTCCTGATTATCTCTTGTAGGTATATATCTCTTTTTACTTGCAATCAAGTAGGGTCTCAAAAGCCAACAGAATATCATAGAATTCTTTGAAAAACTTGAGTTAGTTTTGCTCTTCGATACACCATGTCTCATCTTCAAGTAAGTACCAGGGTTTCCAGTGTTATGGACTCTTCGATTCTATTATTTTAATGTGGGATGATTTTCTGATGATATATAATCAATAAAATAGTTCCTGTCCAACTTCAACTGCCAAGAGCAGGATAGTGGGGAGAGGAAGCTGCCGTTTTGTGTGAAAAGAGTGTGAGTGCACAAAGCTCAGCCTAGGAACAGGTGTTGAGCAGGCTGAGAGATAATGGGTTGGGATTAGAGATCAGATCAATGTGGGCCTTACCATTGTAGACATCTTCCAACTAATTAAGTTGCATTATATTTGCAGGATCTGGTCCTCATGGTAGACCTTAATCATCCTAATATCCACTGGAAGAAAATCACCACAGAGCAGAATCAACCAAGATAGTTTCATGGAGTGTATTGACAACAACTTCCTGGCAGAGGCAATTGAAGAAGTAAAAAGGGGAGATTCTTTGCTGGAATTCCAGATAAGGAGTAAGTCCAGCTCTTAAGGTAATGACCCTTCCAGGGAGAGAGCCCACCACCTTGGCATTATTAGCACCATGGTCTAACCAAATTCTTCTCCTACGTTCTGTACTCATGAAACAATATGGGAGTGCTAGTGCTATGGGTCTAAGTCTGTGCTCTGAAGTGTCTCACCACCCTTGTCATAAATAATTTATTCTCATCCAGAAGGATCAAATCCTTTTTTACAAAAAGTAGTGCCTAATACAGAAAAAAAAAACAACCCAAACTTGTTTATATAGTCAGTATTTTTTATTTTATTCCAGTTTGACCCTCAGTCCATTACTAAGGGCTTCATGAGCAACATAACCAGGAGTAACCACATTGACTTCTGGTTTTGCTTTTGGTTATTGAATTTCATCTTTCCAGAACTTTATGAAACATTACATCTGTAGTATCAATTCTAAGAATAACTATTTGGTTTTAATAGCAAAATTGCTGAGAGAGAGGGTATTATAAAAATCCACTTATTTCCACTCACTAAACTCTTTTTCAAAATTCAGTACCTGGTCGGCACTTCATTACAGTAAATTTAGATTCAATAACAATTTAAGATTCAGTATGTTTAATAAGAGAGACTTCAGCAAATATACAACATGAACAGAACACTTTCTAGAAATAATCAAAGCAAAATGTAAAATGATCTTCATACCCATTGACAAGTAAATCTCTGATTTGTAAACCTCATGAAATCTTTTTGTTGCAATATTGTTAGTAATTTCCTCATATGACTATCAGCATAACAGCACAATAAGCAATCTTGGGAACCCTTTTGCAAATATTTATGAGTGATCATGTTAGTTTCGTCCGTGGATAAATTCACCTGACTTTCTGTTTACCTTTTCAGAAAGATGCCTTCTGGCTGGAAGAAACGTAATGTCACCTTAATTATGTTCTTGCTTTGGTAGCATAAATTATTTATGCTTTAACATATTTATATTTAGCCTTCTCTAGCTTTCATTTCTGACCTCCAGTGTGTGAGCTCTGTGAGGAAGCACAGTGTTAAGGTGTATGACCTAGCAATGTTTACTGTTTTTTTTACCTTGTCATATCTCTTTCTAACATAGATCATTGAGACTGAGCAGCTATGCTAGCCAGTCCATGAAGCTGTAAAGGTGAAACTGTTCTTAGTTGCTTAATGTAGATTAAGATTTTATGCATATCAAGAAGGTCATTCCAGCTGCTGCACCTACTTCACAATAAGTGTACAGCTCTCGGAATTGCCAATGGGGAAAATGTAGATTGTCAAAGCTAGATCATTAAATCAAAAATTGTCGTCATGGGACTGAGTGTCTTACTAGCACTAAAAGTTATAGTGCACCTCTTCCCGTTAGCTGTAGGAACTGGGAGCAGCCAGTACTTGAAGGAATTACGAGACTGGATTTCAAACTGATGACCCAGTACCTGAAAAAAAAACATTTCTTCTTCTGTGCTCTTTTCCCAGAGTCAGTATTGACAGCATCAGCCTCTCAATTAACTGTAATTCCTGAGTTAGGAATCAGAAAGTTGCAGAAATCAAATGCTTCTGGAGCCATGGAAAAGATCACTGCCAGCAGCAAATCCAGCAGATCCAAAAGGCAGTTGAGCGATTTGTTTCGAGAACCTGAAAAGTAATTTTGCCCAATCTGATACAGCATACAAAACAAACTATTCAGTTGAAAGTGTAGATTGCTTTGTATACAAATATCATATATAATTGCTTCTGCAAATGGATTTGGGAGGTGGGAATAACTCTGAAAAAAATCCAAACCCCCAAACTACATTCATATTCCCATTTGCTATCCCTGCAATGCATATTGTGTTTAATAATAGTAAATGTACAAACAATGGTAATTACTAACCCAGTCATATTCTGACTGCAAACATGAGTTAGGAAATCAGTGATTTCAACATTTTTCAGGATAAAGGTTGAAATTAGTGAACTAGGCTCAGGCTCCTCATTATTCATGATAATTTCAGGCCTATCTTACTCAGAGTTCCTAAACAATACTTGCAGAAGTTTAGGAGAGCTACCCCCACTAGCCAGTAAGATTGTTTTGACTATCACATCTAATCAGGACTTTCCTGGTAGCAGTTTCAGCTTCTAACATTCTTGACACTCCAAATTAAAATGATTATGAAATATGAATGAATTTAACTGCAGAATCCATTTCTAATCTTTTAACAGAGACATTGTTTGGATAAACCTATAAAATTATTCTGTCTTCCATTTGTCAAAGGAGAAATGAAGAGTAAATGAGAAGAGAAGGAAAGGTGGAAAAAAGGTATGCATACATAGCATCTTCCCCAAGATGATGCCTGAGTGGAATATACTGAAATGACATTTAGCTTGAACCTTTTGAAGAATCAAACCATCTTCTTAACTTGAACATAGATGTAGACCTGGTTTTCTCTCTTTTGCCACTGCAGATTTCCTTTCACCATGAAAAAACCCCAAACAAATGAAAAATAAGACTACCTATAACATCATGCTCCCAAGACACAACAAAGGGTTCTGGACTTAAGGTGGGGGATGGCAATGTCTAAAGTTTTTCTATTACAGGAGTAAGATTCATAGCTATGGGCCATTTCTGAGATGATGCCACCCAAGCTTCCAAGTTACACTGTTGCAGTTGACATTTGCATTATTTCTCAAAGAATACTTCTATGACAGAAATAAGCAGAGCTATTTCTGTTGATTAGAAAAAATTTGAGTAAATAAGGGACAAAAATGAGATTCTTCAAATCTTGCAGATTACACTCATGGGACTCATTTAAAAAATTCTAGTTTTTCTTTTGGTGGATACAAGCTAAGTTTCACATATATAGAATGTTAAAGGCAAGCTATTTTCTCATTATAGAATTAATAACACATCAGATATTATATCTGAAATGTGAGAAGCAAAATTATTTCCCTGATAATGTGATTATCATTTTGATTACTCACTGATGGTTGAAAATTCAGAAGATAAAGATCTCTAGGAACAAGAATAAAAATATATTCTAACTAGAGATGAGAATCCCTGTAATAATAGCCTTGGATAATTCCACTCTGTTGTAATTTCTTCAGACTTTCAGTTCTTGAAGATAGTTCATGACTATACTACTCATTGCTGAATTATTCATATATAGTTACAAACTGTAGAGAAAAAAAATTTAAGTTCATTACTGTTTAGAAATATCTCACTGCCTGACATATTCTCTGGAGGTTTAGTCTGGGCTTCAAAAAAAGTTTAAAAATACTTACAGGTTAAACCGAAATAAAAATGTAGATCTGAAAAAAAACAAAATGTTTAAGAATCTCTGTGATCTGGAAGTTCTCAGAGACCGAGGTGTATAAATTTCAGTAATGCTCTTCAGCCCCTTTTAGTATGGATACCACTGCAGTCATTGAGAACTCAGAAGCCTTAGTCAGCTCTGGAGGTGATAAGCTGTTCTGTATAAGTCTCTACTCCTGTCAGGACCTCTGCAACCTACAGAAACTAAACAGAGTGATGTTTTGGCTCTCTGACAGGTCCAGACCAATATACTGTTATAAAAAACATGATATATTCATTCAGTCATGCCTCTCAAAATAAAAAGATGATTTAATTTCGTAAGTACAGCCAACAGTACTGCTTACATTTTATATATGATGTCATACACAACAGTAGTCTAGAGCACGTCTGTTCACCATTTCTTAATTCAGTGCAACTGTTTTATTGTGATTTTCTCTTCTGCTGACCATACTCTAACAATCACACTTGATGAAAATATTAAACATTCAAACTCTGCATCTACATCTTAGGTCTTTGTGGAGAAGTCAAATAGCAATTTCCCACTTCACCATGACAATAGTTTGGAAGTGACTGAGCTTGACCCTTGGTTCTTCCATGTGTAACTTAACAGAAAAAGACTTAGCAGGACAGTTATAAGTATGCATAACATTAGATATAGTCTCAAGTTATTTCAAAGGGAGACATAAAGATACAATTCATCCTATCAGTTCTGTCCTGGAGGAGACAAAATATACACGTACATGAATGTCTGCCCCCAAGTCACTGGCCTTACAGGACATAATCAGTATGTTGGTTATACAGTGTTTATGTAGTGCAGCTGTACACAGAAGCCTGTAGGCTATAACCATGCCGTGCTACTCAGTGTACTCCACATCTATACACAGGTTAGCTCCCAATAAGAAGTTTACCTGGAATCAGTTGTACATATTTAAGACTGTCAGCAATGTAGTGCTGGCCAACAGTGACTACAACAGCCAACTCTTGAAAGAAGGTCATATTTCCCTGCCAAGATAAATTGTGAATTTTGCCTACTTACCTGAGGAAAGTGCTAAAGCCATTTGCATTCTCATATATTGTAATAAAATACGTTGCTGCAAAAACAGATGGTGTTGCCCTTATAAGTCTCTTAACCCTTATGAAATAAACTGTCTTAGAAGGTACATTGCTGAGGTGTCTTCCCCTGAGCAAGGCAAAGTGGGAACAGAGCTGTATGAATAAGGGCTAGGAAGCAAGAACACAGCCAGAAATGTGTGCACCACCAACTCCTTTACAGGATAAAAAATCTAATAATCTGATGACTCTTAAAAAATTCCCTGAGTCTACTGCCCATCTGTTTTACTTGTGTGCACTTAACCATGAGGGAATTGTCCTATTCGTTCTTACAACTGCTGCTGGGGTGATAGTCAGACTCTTTTGAGTCTGAGTATCATGGTACTAAGTAAGGGTGGAATCTAAACAGCATTTTGAGTCTGCTGCTAGGGAAGACCACTACTGGCCAGAGCCTGATCATTCATTGCCCCAAAGACAATAGCTACACTACTTCTAGGGTCCGTGTGTCCAGGTTGAAAATAGCAGCCTACTGCCATTGTTGCCACTGTCAAATCTGCCTTATCATACATGCACAAGGAACTCTGCATTGAACAGACGGGCTCATCGTGCATAGAAGTATAAAGCCACCCTACTGTCTTCCCAGTGGATGTCAGAACTGCAGGCAGAGTTACTTGCAAACTTTAATGGTGTAACTATGCAGCTCAGAAATATCATATTTGCTTTGCAAGTAATAGGCCATAAGCTTTGTACTGAGTGTGCCTGGCTTCAGGGTTGAGACTTGTCAGGTCTGCTCTGCCTGAAGTTGTCTTGACCTGCCTGCAGCACTGTTTCACTTGGTTTATCTGTAACAACAATTTCTATCACAGACCAGATATCTTTGTCCAATTTATTTTACATCTGTTGTCTTTGTAAGGTAAAAAAAAAAATTATATATATAGGAGTTATTAGTTCTTCTATGTAGAATGAGAGGCTTATAATTCTAACATAAAGATATAGAGCAGAGGAATAGAGGCCTGCTACAACAATATCCTTGAGAGATGGGAACTGGAGATTTATCAGATAGAAGTACAACAATGGGACTTTAAGGGATAGGGCACAACTCCACAACTATAAACAACTCAGTGATGGACATTTAAAGTAACACAGACCCAGAGCCAAACTGTTTTTTTTTAACAAAAAGAAAAATATACATATTTATATGACATGTGTAAAGGGCAACATATATTGTAATTTATAGTAATTTTGATACAACATGAAACTGTAAGTTCTTGAAGAAACAGAACAAGCATAAAAGTGTGTCAATAAACACATAAAAAGGACCAAAAGTGAATCCTAGAGTGACGAAGAAGCCATTAATACTAACATCACAATCCTCACCGCAAAGGACTCCAGCTATGGATGACTCACCACAACTGCTGAGCACCACAACACAGAGCATCCCCACAACTGCTGCCATTATAAAACCACCAAGTAGCAGGACGAGGGTGAACCTGACATCAGGAAAAGGAGTAGAATGCAAGAAATGTGTACACAACCATTCTAACTACATTGTAATTAATTTTTTCTTCTCTGTAATAATCAGATCTAGCCTAATAATGATTTTGAGTTGCACTCTTAAGATTTCGGTGACATCACCAGCATTATTTTGTAATGTGTTTCTTTTTTTTGCCCATTCACAAGATTTTGAACATAACAAGAAGACATAAGAATACAGTCTGTTCAGAGTGACTAGTATCTACCTCAGAGTGCCCAAATTATTCAATAAATTCTAGTGAATTAAGTAATAATAATGTTATTAACCTTTAACAGAAGTGATATTACTCTTTGAATAATAGAAAGATAGATAAAGCTGTGTTAGTAATTACCACAGTATATTTCCCATGAAATAAAATTTAATAAAACATGGGCCCTGATCCTACCCATAGTGTTTTGTAATAATTAAATTGCCACCACACTTACTGCTTTTAATGATATTTTATGAACTTTAATATCTATGTAGAAATTGAATATTTTCTTCTTTCAAGGATTAAAAGCAAAATAAGTTTTTTTTCTGTTTTAAGTCTTACAGTGGACTTAATGAAGGTTGGAATCAAAGAGATCTGCTAAAAATACATTGCCTAAATAAAAAAAAACCCCACACTTTGTACTATACATAGAATCTTTTGTGCTTTAAATATTTCTTTTCTACATAATGAAGTACATGTACAGAATGTGGAAACCTTGTGCTGAAACAAGTATTACATGTGCCCATAAATTAATGTGTCCCCTTGGGAAAATGAAATTTCACAATGTAATTACCCCATTTCTTCACTGAAGACATAAAGGAATTTATAGAACTAATTACCCTGATAATGGAGAGGGATTTTTCTTCTCTTCTTTCATTGCAATCCCACGTAGAAGCATGATATAAGAAGATGTAATTCATTGAACTCTGCAGTGGCTCTGCTATTATATATTTATTAGAAGAAACTGAGGCATTTTAATAGTTTTGTGTCAAATTTATTCATAAACTTCTCATATAGCAATAAATACAGCATTCCAATATAATACTGGTGATGTTGAAATAAACTTTTCCTGCTTCAAGTTTTCTTCTGCTAATTTTCCAGGT
>VYZQ01016931.1:0-11208 GCA_013400655.1 Mystacornis crossleyi | reverse complement strand
ACAAATGCCTGAAATTTTAGTGCACAAAAGAAAATGTTGCTATGTAAAAAAGAAAAACTGAGATTAACAACAGATTCAAATTATAAGAATATTGACTTTTACCATCTTTCTGTGACAGGGAGTAGCCAGTCTTGTCAGGTTTGAACCATGTACTCAAACCTGTTATACAAATTCTGCCCAAAACATGCTCAATTTCCACTTTCAAAACTTGCTGATAACTTTTTCTGGTTTTGCTAAGAATAAGCAGGTATCAAAACCAGTCAGGACTCTGAATTAACTTTTATTATTGATTCCAACATCTGTAGTCAGTTTGCCAATTAAACTTTTGCTACACTTCTACTAGGTTACGTTTCTAACTTTTAAAGCAGAAGTTAAAATCTGAAAAAATGCCTTTCTAAATGAGCTAGGAATATATACTTTGAAATTTAACTTCTAGAGTTTCACTCATGCACTTGAATGCCTGAAAATATGGAATTACACTCATGGGCAATCTAATTCCATTTTTTCCTGTGTTCCACATACATACTTGTTTATATTGCTTTTTTTCTTAAAACATGGTCATTTTTTTCTTTAAATGTTGTTTTATTCTATGCAAAATGTGGATGACAGGTGCTAAATGACAACATAACAAATTTTTTACTTTATACCATTGTTCAACATTTAGTTCAAGCCTCTTCTACAACTAAAATACCATGGTAATTCTGATTACAGAAATAACTTCCTTTCAAACCTTGAGACTGTAATAATCATTACAGTAATTTAATACTTCAGTAACATTCATTTATTACCATAAATCTACTAAAAGGTGAATTAANCTAAACTGCCTTGTCCAGCTTTTTCCTTCGTACAACTGTCCCACTCAGTATACACTTCCAAGTACACGCAGCAGGACTTCTTTAAAGACCATTCTCCTTTCACACACAAGACTAACTGATTTCTAGAAAAGGCTGAAGAGTATGTGACTGATTAAAAGTTTACAGTGTAATTCATAAACAAAGTTTATAGAGAGCTTTCATTTTGACATTTCCTAAATTTCTAAGGGATGGATTTTTTATTCGTAGTGCTTTTCATCCTTAATAATATTCTTTCACGATTTCTAATCAAATTTTCTAGGCTTTCAAAATAAATTGAAAAATAGAATAAAAGATGGCAATAGCATCATATTAATGCTCACGAATTGCCATAAGAGTTGCAATCTTTACATTCACCACAAAGATTGCTGGCTTTTTAAAATTAATAAATTCTTATTCATGATACTCATTAATGTATTTGTATTAAGAGGAAATAATAAAATCAATTATATCAAAACAATGAGCTGTCACCTTTAATGTACTCCAGGATAAAAAAAAAAGGTGAAAAAATTACTATTGGTCACACAGCTATTGCCTAAGCAAAGAACTGATGATGCTCAAAAATGCTGGATTCTGTTTCAGACTTTGAAGGGGTGAGTACTGCATCCCTCAGTTCAGGTACAGACCCCATATTCATACCCTATCATCCAACATTTTTAACCCATGGCTTTTGGTACTTTTAGTATCCTTTCCATTTCCTTCCCCATTTCTCTGCCACAGCCTTCTCTTCATATACAATTTTTCTCACTCTAAAGTGGTTTGAAATGGGAAACAAATGCCAGCATCAGTTAAGCAAAGAAGTACCACAACATAAGCAATGACTAGTTAGCAGCACAACTGATTTTATTAAAGCACTTTGCTGCATTATCTCAGATGGGAACACTGATGAGAAGACACCTTCATTCTTACCTGCAAGAGTACGTTGTCTCCCCTCCTTTGAACACCTTTCCACAGAGCTGGGAGGTTCCACTCTGTTGTAGTTTCTCCAGGAATATATCTGGGTCCTCCCCAAACAAATAACATTCCAGGGGGTATAATATTGCTGCCTGGACCATTTCTTCTTGTTTCTCCAGCAAGGGGTCCATTTCAGCTGAGTAAATATTTGGCACATGTTTTGCCAAGCACTGTAAAAACGTAGCTTGGAAGTCGAATCTTTCATCGCACCACTGCAACAAAAAGTACACCCATGGATAAACAAACAAATAAGTAAATATAAAGAAAATAGGATTACACACTTCTACTGTGAATTCGTAAGTCTTTCCTACATCAGAAGTCAGTTCTGTGTGCAATAAAATCCAAGAAACCACAGATTCCCAATAATTTCTCTATTTTCCACCACAGTAACCTATGTAAGAAGAGTTCTCCAAAAGAAGAAATGAATCCAAGCACGCACATGCAGTCAGAAGTGCTGAAACACCAGTACTCTGAAAACCAGATCTGTAAACATCATGTAGAAGTTTCATCTTTGTTTTCTGAAAAACTATATGTCTACCTTACAAAATAGTACAAAAACTGTCTCCAAAGAAAATCTAAAGGGAAGAAACAGAAATGAGACGCCATTTAGAAACAGCCTAGATTAATAATAATATCCATCACCCAAAATTAATCTGTTAAATGAGACTTGTTTCACATTGCAGTCACTTAAAACACTTACTTTCTGGCTTTAATAAGAGATACTACATTTCTAATAGATTTAGCTTTAGCCTGAGGCTTCTACTGGTATTTTGGCCATCAATCTTCCTCAGCATTACCCTTAGATAGTCCATTACTTCATTTGTCATGGTGAAAATACATGGCAGAAGCTGATGGAAAAGATAAGCCATGGATAATGTGGTCAAGCAGGAGAGCAGATTCGTCCACAATCATATTAAAAATATTCTTGTTTTGTAAGTGCAGCAGCTTGACCAGTCTAATCAGATTACTTGATACAAAGCATTCAAACACGTCCATGATTATCTGAAAATGAAGACCCATCCATGAAGTGAAAAGAACCACTTATTTAAATTCCAATGCTAACAAAAAAAATCTGGTTTTGTTCCAGAATTTTACCTGAGCAGTAAGCACCACTGCAATTACAGTATTGGTCCTAAGAGCTGTAGCATACACACATATGTAATATAGATGCAATCTGTATACATATACATACATGCACTCATATAGGTACATATTTATTTTCACATATTCAGATCTAAGACACAAAAAGAAAAGGAAACAAATTAAATGGCTGCCTTTTAATTTTAATTAACTTGTTCAAATTTTTCAACTACCTAGCAACATTTTTGTTAAATAAAGGTGATGTTTAACCAGGACATAAAGATACTAAATTGTAAAAAAGAACTGAAAATTAACCCCAAATTTATCAGATACTTGCATATCAACACTGAAAAAAGAAAAATATCACACATAGCTGATAGTTCTCAGGAAGATATTCAATTGTAAAAGGTAGCTGAAAACTTAATTGCTTGATCATGTGTTTATTTTTTTAATGTGTCTGATTTAAGATGAGTGGAAATGAACTACTCTTATCATAATTAAACTTCATAATTTAGTGCTTCTGCTTAAACGTTTTCTCCTGTAACTTGTTTTTATCTTACCTATACTGCACTATGGCTTCATCAAATTCCCCTCCCAATTCGGTTACTGTATTTTTTAAATGCAGGACGGTGGGATGTGGCCCCTGGCAGGCTCTCTGCAAAGCACAAGAGAATCCCAGTCTGTACCCTTTTATCTTAACAACCCACGTTCCCAAGAGATGGTGCAAGTTTAGCTTCTGTGTTGTTGGTCCAGAGCACGTCGCAGCTTCAAGAAACACAGGACTAAGCTTCCCTGAAAATCTGCCATAAGTGCAAAATGGGTTCTCACACAGTCAAACTCACAAGCATTTCAAGCATTCTTGTGCAAAGCTTTTAATTCTATTTAAATGTTGTTCTGAGAAGACAGGACAGGAAGTAGGGAAAGAGAGGGAACAAGGGGAGCAAGAGAACTTTCTCAAGCAGGCTGTCTGCCTTCTGGTAAGCACACTAAAATATATCCTCAGCCTGTTTATCACCCAGGAAATACCCACTATACTCACAAGACAAACAAGAACATTATTTTTCTTATTTCTGAAAGCTGCACCAGGCTAAACTTCAGACCTATCCCATGCCCTCTGTGCCTCCTATGAGAAGTAATTTATTCCTTCCATCAAAATCTTTTTAAGATAGTATGTTCAAAAGTATAAAATTACACACAAAACTATCAACACAAGATCTGCCAAATAAAGCACCCCCTAGATTAAAATTGACTGTCCAATGCTAGCTTGGTCCCCTTGTGCACACATATTGAAATTCAGGTTTGAATACCTCAGCAGTTTGAGAAGACCCACTTCCCCTCTGCTCACTCACTCCCTTCCCTGAGCTCATACCCATCAAGTGCTCAATTGCTACAGATACAAGAAAACACATGAACGGATAAATGGACAGGCTTTTTGTTTTTATTGACGGGGTGAGAGGGAAGGCTAGAAAAGCCAAACAGCTGTGCAAGACAGCTGCAAGTCGGGATGGGGCTCACACTGCAGCTTTCTGCCCAGCCCTGGCATAGGCAGCCCTGACAGGCTGTGGAGTTGCCATCCTTTGACGTACTCCAAAGCCAGCCAGGCATGGTACCAGGGAACCTGTTTTAGGTGACCCTGCTTGAGCGGAAAGTTTGAACAGTATGACCTGCAGAGGTGCCTCAATCATTGTGATTCAAATGGTTCATAAGGAGAAATCTTATTTCTTTGTCAATCTCTATTTATATTCTAATTTCTGCTACTAATAAGATCTACAGAAAAGTAACTTTCCAGATCTGATTCCACTCAAGAGTAAATTTGAAATTTAGTACTGAAGGAAGCAGAGGCCATGAGCAAACACAATTAGGGAAAAAACATTACCATGTAACCAAAATACTACTATCAGTCAGCTCTCCACAGCCCCCCAGGCACTCACACCCTACTCACAGGGGCCCACATGCTGTAGCTAACAGAGGAAAGCCCAGAGGATGCAGGCCTGAACACACTCTACTCCAACTGGCACTGTCCCACTGGAAAACATTTTTGGACTGCAAACTTTAAAATTACTGAATTTAGGAAAAAGAATTGCCTTCGCATTTGGAGCAAATTAGAGCTTCATCTCAAATCTAAATTCTGAAATTGTTCAGCTTTTAAATATTTATATTAGTGACCTTCTTTCACTAATAGAGTTCTTTCAATGGGTTTCTTGGTCATTTTCTTACTTTTAATTAAAGTTTGCCAAAGAAACAGCCACGCCATACACATGGCCCTGAAATAAAACCCCCACAACCAGTGACCAGCATGAGCTGGAGGAGTTCTCACTGCAGCAGCACACCACAACCTTTCCTGCAGAGGGAGAGTAATATCCACACCGTGCTGGTGGGCATTCACAGGTATTGGAAACAGCTGGCAAAGGTGGCACTCAAAAACCTGACACTAGTGGAGAGTACGTCAAAGATACACTGTCTCCTATCTCTTCTTTTATACTTAGTATCTCCAACCTTCTCCAGACCCATCTCTTTTCCTACTTCCATCACACATTCCTGTCACATTCACCTTTTTTTAAGTTGAGGATAATTCTCAAACTGCATGAAAGAGGAAGAAAAAGGGAGGCAGGAGGAGTTGCAAAGCTGTGTTTCTCAAGTGTTCGCAGTTTTGTCAGAAGAGCAGACACAGAAACCATTCTGTCCAACACATTTGATTTGTGCTGTGTAACAAAAGCAGTAATTTGTAATCTTTATTGACTCTTCAGAAGAATGCTGCGATAGAAGCACTACCTTGCAATACCACTTGTGAGCAAACCATTAAGAAACAATTTCTTGTCTTGCATGGGAAACATATCCTTCTCTGTGGGATCAGACTAATATTTCTTCCCATGTGTAACCACATAGATTTTCCCAAATACTAATTTCAACCAAACACAGATTTATCCTATATGTAAAAGGACAGTTTGTAGCTTTTTTCCAAACCCTTTAAATAAGGATCATGACAAAAGGTCAGAGGTTGAGAAACTATATTTGCCTACAAATACCGCTATAAAATACGCAAAATATCTGTCACTGGTACAGGAAATATATCCATCTCCAATTTTCTCTTTCACAAACACATTTAATTTCTGAATAGTACAAATAATAACAGGAATGAGAAATAAGGAAGTGGCTAAGAAAAAAAGAGAAAAGAGTTAACAACACTCTCAATCCACTTTTCACCTGCAGACCAAGCATCAAATGAGATTTCTCACCACTACGACACAATTTCTTTATCATTGCAGAGGTTTATTATGTACGTTAATTCAGTAGCTGTTGCTCCCATGACAATCTTTGATCTACCTTCTAAGCAGAGTTCTCTTGGAATTCTGAAGTCTTTTCAAATTAACAGCTTGCACGAGGCAATATTATAAAAAGCTCTACTTAAACTGCACTGATTGACAAGCTGATCTTTTAATGGAAAAGTGATTGCCTAAATTTCAAGACTATTTTTAGATCTATACATTAATCTAATCTGTGAAAAGAAGGAAAATTAATATTTATGAACATTAAACAACAAATTATGAAGGGACAGACACTACCAGTAGCATGAACTAAAACCTGTACCTGGTCCAGCATTCCAGTTAAAAGGAACAGTAAAATGCTTTGTTATGCATAGCAAAGATCTGTCAGGCACAAGATGACAACACCAGCCACATGTCAAAGCCGCTAGAAGAAGCAGGATTTTAAAAGTAAACATTTAAATTGTGGGGACATACTGATTTCAAGCAGATGCCATTCAGCATAAATACCAATGCAAAAGGCAGCTTTACTTTAACGCACAGAACAGTTGTTACAAGTCAAACAGAGATTAGCAGGGCAACACGTCAGAAAACTTTTATTCTGATATTGTCTAACCAATTGAGGAAACATAAGACATTTTGAAAGGATAAATATGCACAAGTTCTTTGATAAGTATGCAGAATACTTAAAATTTCTTTGGAAAGGAAAGCTCAAAAGATTCTTGAACTAACATTTTCATATAAGGTTCTGCTTTCAAAATTTTAGTTCCATTTTTAGTTATTATTTTGGTTTCAAAATTATCAGTTTCCAATGCACTGAAAATAAGATTCAACTAGAGTACAGAGCACCTAGGCATTATTTTTAGTAAAAACAACAAGGAGACAAGGCAATCTATTTCAGCCTCAAATATATATATACCACAAAGAAGAGGCTTCAAAAATAAAATAAACAGTAGAAATTAATTAACATATTTCTTCTTCCCTGCTTTAAATCAAACTGAACTTTTTTTTTTTTAGGAGCATAAATTCTATCTCTTGAAGGGCACAGTTCAGGGAGTTAAGATGGAAACTTTCTCTATTTGTTTTGTCACATTCATAACAGGAATTATGTTGTTCCACATTCTCCAACAAAGCATGGTCAATGTTTTAGTAGAGAATCTAAGCCTTAAAATGACTGTTTAGAACTCAAATACAACTTATCTGCTTTCTGATGCATCAGTCAGCCCCTTTACATAACGTGACTAAAAAAACCAAACCATAGTACTGAACTTTAGTATCCAGTCTGCTCTGGTTATCAGTAATTACACTAAAACAAGCAAGTTAGGTTTCAAAAGTTATTTTCTCTCAGCACAACATGGGTAACATTCAAGACTCTAACACTGTCCTAACAAAACATCAACTCTGACCTGAAGACATAAAAGAACTTTCTGATCTCTACAACCATTTAACTCTGGCCCCTGAGCCAAAGCAGGGTGCCAATTCCAGTCAAAATATGCTTTAATGATGCAGGTGTTTGCCCACTGGGAACCAGACTCAAAAACAGCACAGACTACTAAAGCTTTGTCTACAGTACACTCTACCTCGATTCCAGCAGTCACCAACGACTACCAGAGCAAACCGGTGACCATCGGAGAAGGGCAAGTAACCACCAGCACCATCTGTTCCTGTTTCAGCTGCTGGACAGCTAAAACTGATGTCTTCTTCAGGGTAAACAAAGCACAGACCCAAGCTGCTCAACCTCTTGGAAACTGTAGGTCACTTTTAAACCACAGGAACCTCCAAAACCACAAGAGCACAGCCGCAGCTCGTGGGAGTCAGCACCTGAAAGTGAACTGGTGCCCAAGGAGACACGTGGAGTTAAATCATGGCCTGTAGTTCTCTCTGCCATGCTGGAGGTCTCTCTATTGTACCTCCCTACCAAGTGGACACTCCAGCCTAAATATGCTGCAAAATCACCAGGATACTACCACTAAGTAGGTTCAACAGGCAAAACAGTCAGGAATTCTAGAACTAATTTTCAAGTCTTTGAGGCATGCAATCTAATCACCTTTCCATGTTCCAAATTTTTTGTGAAACCTGCATTCAGTAGATAGCAACATACAACTAACACTAGAGGAAGCAGGAATTCCGTATCACAGAGTAAAGCAAAACAATGTGCAAAATACATATTTTGGGGGAAAAGTTATTCTCTCTACAAAAATAGCAAAATAGTCTTTGCAGAGTTCCTTCTAATATTCTGTGAGACTTTGAAATTAAATTTAAGTTCTGACTATTCATTTGACATATCATTTTTATTTTGTTTCTAGAGAAACAAAGGAAATACTTTGAGTCTTTCTTTGTTTGATCCTTAACATTCATGCTGTGGTCTCCTGCATTTGAAGGAACGGGACATCTATGAAATGTCTTAGAAAGCACCACGCTGTACTTCAAAACACACAACTATAGTGAATATTCACAAAGAAGTAAGTCATTAATGGAAGGAAGGGGGAGAACAACACCACCACTATTTTTTTTAATTTCCTGTGTACTTGCACTTACCTAATTTTCTAATTGTCATTAATTTTAAGATCCACTCTGTACAGTCTAATTCTGCAGTGAATGAATGTGCAGAGAAATTCAGGTTACCCTATCCATACTTAGTACTCACTCAGCATTCCTCAAACACTTCCCCTTATACACCAAACCCAACCTGTTTATCCCTAACTTCTCTACTGCTGTGGCATCTAGGAGACATTGGAAGAGTTACATGCCATCAGGAATATCCACTACTTTCTCCTGGAACCACATACCTCTTACAACTGTAATACTGTAATAAGATTACCGCAACCATACGTTCTGCCTTTTATGCGGACTCCAGCAAAGATAAGAGATACCTTTACAATCAGTTCACCCCTGCATTAACAAAAGCCACAAAAAAATCACCAATAAGTATGAGTAAACATGGAAGCTGACAGGACAGAAAAAAACCACAGCACTACTTGATGCTATAAAGTGAAGGCTCTTCAACAGACTGCTAAATATATAGGGATGCAAACAAGACCTGGGCCATGCTCCAGTTACCTGTTGCAACTTTCACAGCTCCACTCTTGGTTGCTGACACAAGTGTACAGTAAACACAGTTCTGCCAATATGCTGCACTGTTCTAAATAGAATGGCTTTGACCATTTGCATTTCAGGACTTAGTTACACTAAAGGATATGAGGGTTTACCTAAAATGAGTTTTACACAAATTTAGTTTAACAAAGTAAAATTATATGGACATGTCGTCTGGTCTAAGCAGGTCAATTCAGTTTAGAAGACACTGCAACTCCAAATAAGATGCCTGACTCAGATTTCGCTAATTTCAAGAAATAACCTGCACATGAATATGAATATCCCCTCCATATTACTACTTGATCACAACACATCTACGGTAGCGGGACTCGTCATATCCATTTCCTCAACTATGTAACAGCACTGAATGACACCAAAAAATCTGAAATACCTTAAAATGCACACGTGCCTGTATCATGTTTTACATTATGAAACTAAAATTCAGAATTTTCTTGTCTTTAAAGGAAATATCCCATTAGTATAAGCTTTTCCCTTCTTGTATGCTGCTACCCCACTTACATCTCATCTTTTATTAGGAGTACTGATGGCAAAAGACAGAACTTTAGAATGAAAAATATCTTTTCTTCACAAATATTACTGAGAAGGTATACACACATCAAAATTTGAAGATTTTGTGTAAATTTTAAATCCTTCAAATAGCTTAATATCTAAGTCCTGCTCATATATTCCAGGTAGCAGCCACAAAAGCAGGCAGGAGTCAAACTGGAATTTGATTAGAATACAAATGGACTAACAACCAAGGGCTGGATCCAGCCTGCAAAACAGCCTTTGTAGGCCACCAGCAGTGCCTGCTAGCTAACTACTAGACAAGCCAAGTCCAGCCCATCAGTCAGCCAAGTAAACTGTGGATGCTGTTGGGAAAGCAAAGAAAGCAAACTCGAGTTTGGTAGACAGGGTTTACTACTCAAGCAGCACCCAAATTCAGCCCACGCTCTTGCAGGGCAGCTCAGGGAGCAATACAACCACTATGGAGAAGGAGAGGCAGAGACAGGACCTAACTTCAACTAAGCAGTGAAACACTAAGTCAAGTATTTTCAACCACAGTCATCCAACCCAAACAGCTGGAGATAAATGCAGAGAAGACACCACTGACTTGGGCTGAGTGCAAAAGAGTTTATTACCTGAGTCATCACCATCCATTCCAGAATCGGGCTGGCTCCTGCAGAATCATTCAGGTAATCCTGCACCATGCACCCAGTACTCTGGGAAGGTTTGCGGTCAGATGTGGTGCTGCACTGCGACCAATGGCACCCAAAGCCAGAGATGAACAGGGGAGCAAGAGTCTTGTCTGACCAAGGGGAGCAAGAGCCTGTCTGACTGCACTGACATTGAGACGGATTTGACAAGTTCAGTGATGCCAAAGCTCACCCTATTTAACCAGTTCTTTCTGCTCCACTCGACTTTCCAATTCTAGCACCACAGTGACTTTCAGAACAGCCATGCATAGTGAAAGCACAAGCCAGGCAGGATACATTAGTTCCATCTACCTAGTACCATCTTTAGGACAGCAGGACTAATTCTGCTTCCAGATTACAGCTGCCTCTGGCACCACTACAGCCAGGTTTGCTATCTAAGATCACAAATGCTGTCAGACACAACCTAAGCACAATCTCAGGCTTCTCTTCCCCCTTATAACAACATACCCTCACCCCCTACTCCCTGTCAAAATCTCTGCAGTTCACTCGGACGTATGGCAGGCAACACAGTCTGGATGGCCAACCACCTTCCTTGGAATAATGGTAATTCTGGCCCAGACACTTGCAACTGGCTGAAATCACATACAAATTAAGATGCCTTAGTGGAGCAGCATCACCTTTGAGCAGCTGAGGATCTCTTCAACATCTCTCTCAGTTTTTCACAATACCACTATTACCAGTTTTACAGATTGCTTGGGCTAACTCAGCCTCTTATGTCCCCAATTAATGAAAGGTTGATTGCTTTTTTTT
>VYZQ01016929.1:49221-83187 GCA_013400655.1 Mystacornis crossleyi | reverse complement strand
GTTTGGGCTTTTTTTTTTTTTTTCCTCCTTATTCTGGGAAAGAGATCTGTGAAGAAGGTGAGTCATGTGTCACACACATGGGGAAGTATCTTACTTCTGTTTTCCTGTCAGGAGGGTTGAGTCAAGAAGGACCTTTTGTCTGGAAATGTTTCATCATCATCAGAGCTGTGTCAGTGAGTTGTGAATGGAGAGGCTGCTGAAGCCAGAGCAGATCCTTTAACTGACACCTGAAATGGACTAGAAAAGGCAGGCCACCTGGGTAGTAACAGTGACAAAATATGAGGGGTCTTTGGCATGACCGGCAGCCAGTTTCCTTCATCTTTTAATTGTCACAGTTCAGCAGCTGGGGTCCTCTAGCTCACATTCCCTTAAGAACTGGTGTTTTGGACACACTTAACAGCCATGCCACGATGAGACATGCTGCTCTTGCACGGTCTGGTCCGATGGCTGGGATGCTGCAGTCTGATGTCACAGCTGAGAAAAGCAGAAGAGGGTGTTTGTGTGAAAGCAGTGTGATTTCTTTCTGGCCATGCCAAGGTGTGCAGCCTTATGGAAACACTTCTGGCACCTCTCCTGTTCTCAGTGTGACCCAGCTTTCCATTCAAGGTGACAGGGGGTGGTTTCTGGGTGGGCTGAAGATGGCAGGGATGGATTCTTAGTGCTGCCCTGTGTCCAAGCAGGATGGGCCCTGTTCCCAGACAATCTCATGATGGTCTCCCATCAGGGGAGAGGCAAGTGCCCTTGGTGGGGGAGGTAGCTGTGTCTGGTCTGTGCCCTGTGTGACCTATCTGGGTTCACATTGAAGAAGCTGTGTTTCATCTCACTGTGGACCCTGTGGTGCTTTACATGCTGAATGTACTTTTCTGATTAAACAGCTGAAACATGAAACCCAAACAAAGAATTAGTGAAACTCTCATTTTCTATTGCTCTCTACTAGATGCAAATTAGTTTTTTTGGGAAGGCACCTCACCTCAGTTCTCAGCAGCTGATTTCCCAGGGACAGGGAGGGGAAAGATGCAAATTAAAGGTCTGCACCTTTCCCAGACGATAGCACTGTCTGCCATTGCACCCACATTAAAACAGCTCTGCCTCAGTGTCCTGTCCTCACCAGAGTGCCTGGAAGTACCCCAAACTCCTACGATGCTAAGTAACATCTGAGGCCTTGCCCATGTCTCAGAGAACTTGACCTAGTTTCTCCATCAAAACACCTGCATTACAACTTACCTAAACAGCACATCACAGTAAGAGTTTTTCTTTTTTCCTCCACTGAATTATTTTTTTTTAATGTGGCTGCCAAACAGATGCTTATTTCAATTTGATTTATTCTGAGCTGACCTAAATATTTTGCTTTCCTCTTCTGATGGGTGTAGTTTTTTTTTGGGGGGGGGGTTGTTGTTGTTTGTTTTTGGTTTTGGTTTGGTTGTGTTTTTTTGTTTGTTGTTTGTTTGTTTTTTTGGTTTGTTTTTTTCTGCAGGCTCATGGCAACATTGCAGAGATCCGGGGGAGACAGGTTTCTGGATGTGTGAATGCAAAGAGAAGTGATTTGATGCTGTGGAATATGATAATGATAACTGCTGTGAGGTTTCTGTGAAGCTGGACTGTGCAAAAAGAATTAACAGAATTGATATATATGTTAGATGTTGTGATTAAGGAGTCCAATGTAATTTAAGGATTGATTGCAGTGAGATTAGAGGAGGAGAAAATATCCCTTCTAAATACAGGGTACAGTCCAGTGGAATAGGTTCATATATGGAATGTGGTGTGGGTTTTTTTTTTTGTTTTTGTTTTTGTTTTTGTTTTTGTTTTTGTTTTTGTTTTTGTTTTTGTGGGGGTTTTTTGTTTTGTTTTGTTTTGTTTTGTTTTTTTAACTTCTTGGTTTAGGAATTTGGTTTCTTTAAATCTGTCATACTTTGATACTGAAGTCCAGGTCCACAATTTGGTATTTTCTTATGATGTTCCAGGCCTGGGAAGTGCAGAGCAATGAAGACAGCAGGGGCTATCTTTACAGCGTACTTTGCCCCCCTGTTGTCCTGGACTTTATTTCAAGCAAAGAAAGTGGCCTGCAAAGGGAGGAGCAGAAGAGGCAGCCTGCACCTCTACTTGCAGGGAGGATAGGGACTCCTTATTTGTATTTCAGTAGGACTTCAGAAAGCCCAGCACCAATATGGCTATCCTCGGTTTTGTTGGCCTGAGGTGATGTGATATAGCCCTAATGTTTTCCCTTGGTTTTACCCCACTTGAAGCACACCCACGATGCTGCCCAGTCACACCGGGGCTGGGAGCAGAGGTTTAGCTATAACAGTGCTGCTCTCCTGATGCCTGTTATAAATGCTGTTGCTGGAAAAATCTGGTCTTTTGAGGGTAAGGTAGAAAGTGTTTTTATTATAGCAGTGTAATTTCACTTTGCCAGTAGAGATGCCAGTCTAACAGGACCTGGCCAACAAAGCAGCCCTGGGGCAGAGGTAACCCACGCCCTGCTTCTCTTACAGCAAGATGCAGTGCAGTAGCCTGCTGAGGACACTGACAGATGTTGAATATGATTGTAATGGACACAGAGTATTGCTCAACCTTGGAGAAGTTTTCCCTCATGTTCAGCATGGTTTATTTTGGACTTCACTGCTGCCAGGAGGAGCTGCAGTGGGCTGTAAGGTTTCTAAGGCAGATGTAGGACATCTACCAGCATTCTGCTTATCTGCTGCAGCACCTGGTGTCAGACATGGCTTCTGAGGGCTATGTTTCTGCCGTTTGGTTATACAGAATACCAGCAGCAGTATTTGGTGAAAATTATTTTTTCAAATGAAAATTGTGGCTGAGGCAAAGAGTGATGGATTGTTTTTCCCTCTGTGTGTATGACAGGTCCCCCCAAGGCTGGCTGGCCACACTTCACAGCACAGCAGAAAGAACTTCCCTCTCACTCACAAAGTCATCCAGTTGTCCAAGGTCTTCTTGTGTTGTCCCAAGCTCAAATGCTTTCTGTTTGTCTTTTAAGGCAGGAAGACTTGCCAGTCTTCCAGCCACATGCATGTGCTCACATGAACACGGAGAAAACACTATTTAATACTCATATGCATTATATTTAACAGCTGTACAACTTCAGCAAAACAGGAGTCAGACCAAAATGTAGCTCACTGTTTTTAATCAAAGGAATACCAGTCTTGCTGGATGTGGTGTATGTTTTTCCAAACAAACTAAAGCAGTGTCCACAGCTGAATATGATATGGTCTTGTGCAATAACATCACTTGTTTTTGCATGCCCATGAGTGACAAGGCACAGACTGGTGTTAAACAGAAGACATCAAGAGTTTTCATCGTGAGAACAGAATGAAATGAAAGGAAACTAAGCCCAAGCTGTTTTCTGTACTGTTTACTGCAGCAGCAGCCAGCCCATGGATCAAGAGATGTTTCTCCCAGCAAAGACAAACAAGGCTGATGGTCTGTCTCCCTTATGATGACTGGTCATATCATACTGACAGCTAATGGGATGAAATACAGAGACAAGCTGAAAGTGGACGGTGCAGTTGTGTTTCTGGAGAGGATTGCTGTCCTGTCCCCCTTGCACAGATAAGGTCACCACAAACTAAACAATGTGCAAAGCAGAGTGCAAACAAGGGGGGCACAGATGCTTGGAAAGGTGTGGGAAGCTGAGCTGATCAGAGCTTTTCCTCAAACCAAGAGAAGATCCAGGAACATCTGATGTAAGACCAAGTCTCCACCATGTAGTGTCACTGTCTGACCCTTGATCCTAAAGTACCACAGCGTTTCTAAAACTTTTTCTGCTTGAGCTGTAGGAAACTCCAAAGGTTTCCTTGACTCTATGTTTGACATCTGTAAGTCATCCTGGAGCACAGGTTGCATCTCCACATGAAATTTCTCTCTCAGCTCCAAGAGTGGATGTGCAACTCCTTCCATGTGACCGTTCCTGCTCCTGCTTGACATCTCCATCCACTGGCATCATCTGACATCTGAAATTTACTGGGAGAGTGAAAAAAATATTCTCATGCACATCACCTCTGAGAAGGCAGCTGCAGTTGTTCTCTTTCCAGTTTGATGTTAGGATTTTGCCAAATGAAGAGGAAAGGAAGGGCAGCAGGGTCAAGCAGGCTGCTCCTTCTCCCCAGGCAGTGTGACCCACACAGAGAGCTGCTTTAAAGCTGTTCTGCACATCACAGAGCAGATGGGTTTAGGACAAGTGTAGATACTGCTGTGCTATAAACAAACTTCCCTTTTAAACAACTTGTTTCAGTGCTGGCTGTGGATAAACATATTCTTTTAATCACTGATTGCTATGGCAGCAGCAGTGCCTGCCACTCCAGGTCTTGATCTGACATCATAAACCCCCTAAATCTTTCCTCTCCTGGGTGGTTTTGATTAAATAACCTCACAGCTTGAGAATGGATGCACTTAATTCACATGTAGCTGGGTTTATAATGTCAATATGCTAATCTGGTTATTATAATTTTTTTTTTAAAGCTAGTAACCATGAAGGCAGCACAGGCAGGCCTGGCCACAGAAATTTCAAAGGCAGAGGAGAGGACATCCTAGTTCAGGCAGGAGCTAATTACTTACAGGTGGCCTCTCTCAACCAGCAGGGTCCTAACTCCTCTGGATCTCCACGCCATCTCCACAGCTCTGTTTCTAGGATCATCCTTTGCATTCTGCATATATCTGTGAAAGCCATTCAGTGGATGAAAAAAGAGAACCGTCTCATTTAGTGAAGAGAAGGTCATTAAAAAAATGGAATTTTGGAGGGGTTTATTGTGTTTGTATCAGGCAATGGATAGGGGTTTCCCCAGACTGGGAGTTTAGACTATCCCAGACCCAAGTGATTCTTCATCCAGGGTTGAAATGCTGCTGTGTTATTTGAAGGAATACAATCCGGGAAATGCTGTTGCCACACCAGTATACTGTCAGTTAAAGAGTGACTTGCACTTGCTCAAAGGCAGAAAAAAATTGGCTTATAAAAGACCTGGCTGTTCTCATTGATGCTGAAGTTCATGGAGTTTTCTATTTTCATATTGTTTCCTGTGTCTTCATCACGGTGTGGCAGCCCAAACATCAGGTTTGCTGCACCAGGACTCCCTTGAGATATGCTTGAATTCAAGGATGGATGACCCTGCTCTTTACCTACCTTCAGTTTTATTCTGCAAGCTGAGAAGTCAGTATAAAAAGATTTTAATTTGTGTTCAGAGCCTGGAGGAGTATTTTGAAATGAGTTACATACATGGCTTTCTCTGTAGTAACTTATTCATTGTCCAGTACAGAGCAGCATTTAGCCTTAGGTTGTGTATGTTCCCATTTTACGGCAATAAAAGAGGCAGCAGTGTGAAAAGCTCTTAAGAGCTCTTCAGAGCAAATGTTTCATAATTGTAGACCATGACAAAATAAAAGTCACTAAAAAATTCAGAATGCACAATCCATAGCCCAGAACTCAGCAGCTGCCAAACACTGAGAGTAAACATCTCCTGAACTGGCAGCAGCCTGCTGGAACTGAATGATGACATAAACCTATTTAGTTTTGCTGCAGATACGGCTCAGTAAAGTTGTTCCTATTGGGTTTTTTTCTCTATGATCATTGTCATAATAGTTAATTAGCTGGTTCTTTGCCTACATTTTTCTTACAAAAACTCTTAAAGGCACAGTATATTTCTGATACTGTCTTTGGAGGCTGTGATTATTGTTCATTAATTGGTGGGCCCATGGGAATCTCATGAGGTTTAACAGGACCAAGTGCGAGGTGCTGTANCCTTCCAACTCAAACCATTCTATGATTCTCTGAACTCTATGAATTTTTCAGAAAATAAAATTTTGAATCCAGAAGAACATCCTTCTTTTTTTCAGCCTTGGAGTGGTCTGTGCATCTCAGGAGCATGTTATATCTTCTTCAGGTTTAATTCTTGACAAACATTTAATCTATGGAAACTGTGTAGGAGAAATAGATCCATCATGTTTATGTGCTAGACATTCAAGGGGGAAAAGTATGCCAAGAATGTCACTGATGTCCAGATAAGCTCATAGATGTTGCTGTAAGAAGCCACACCAATGTTGATACTTCAGGCACCTGTACAGCAAGTGCATAAATATAAATTGCTTCTAAAGAGTGTAAGAAAGCAAAACCTGAAAAATTTTCTAAGGAAAATATATATAGAATGAAATTCAGTACTGCAAAGAAACATAAACCAAGCTCCAGCCCTTGAAAAAATGTATTTCTTGAGAGGTAATGTGCAATACTATAGTTAAAGACCAGGCCATCCCTCTTATGGACACTGGACAGTTAAGGATTTGCAGCTAAGCTTTTTTTATTGCAGGCCTAAGGTAGTTATTTTTAATTATCCAGATTACGAGCTCATTATTTATAAATGAGTTAAGTAGTTTTAATTCTCCTGATTTTACACCACCTACTCACAGAGCTTTCTTGCTCTCATATATCTGTATAGACTTTNAGACAGGAAAGATCAAGAGAAACTTTTTATAAGGGCTTGTAATGATAGGATAATTGATAATGGCTTCAAATAGAGAGTNCAACAACAACAACAAAAAATTATGTTAGAACTCAGGCAAGAGTTCCTGGAGCCATAAATGACAGCTCTCTGAAATTCTTGACTTAACATTTCAAGTGGAAACAAAGCATGTCAATAAAATGCAGGAGCTCATCAGGAAGGATGTTGCAGTCATGACAAAGAGTCATTTTCCTGTTACATTTTTGGTTCTTCCATGCTCTCATTCCGGTGTATGATCTGCGTTTCTGCCTTTCAAGGACATGAGAGTTAGGGAGAATGGTGAGGAAAGTGACCAGCATAACACAGGGATCAGAGAAGCTGCCGTATGAGAAGGCACTAGAAAAGCTGGGTCTCTTCTGGCTGAAGACAAAGCAGAAGGGGGATATGATGGGGACTGAGCCTCAAGGAGGTGCTGGGTTGTGACTGCAGAGCAGTTACTGGCCACACCCAACACTAGAACTGCCGACACTCACGGAAACCGGCAGAGGATCTTTTAAAAGCACAAGAAAGAAAGAACTGTTTTCTGGGGTGTCCCAAACTTCTGACACTGCTGCTAAAGGAGACTGTGAAACAGGCTATGAGCAGCACCCAGAGGGAACTCGAACATCTCTGTTCTGAGTGTCCGTGCTGGGGGAGTGTGTGGGAAATAGACCACAAATAATATCTGGGTTTGTGTGTTCTCTCTCAATAGCATCTCTAACTGTCACTGGTGGAATAGATGGATGACGGATTTAACACAGCAGGGCATTTCTAATGAGCTTATGCTCTTATGCAGGGATGGTTTATCTATTTTGACTTCTGAAGAAAACCAGGGAAATTTTCAGCTAAATGAAAACAATTTCAGGGAGAATTTCAGGGGGATATTGATGACTTCAAATAAAAGCTTAGTACTGAAAAAATAAAGCATCTTTGAAAATCTTGTTACCTCCTAATAAACATTCTACATAGCATACATTTCATTTTTAATCATAGAACCACAGAGTAACCGGGGTTGTCAGGGACCTCTGGAGGTCTCTCAAGGAAGGGTCAGCTTCAAAGTTAGACCAAGCTGCCTGTTGTCCCTCTGCAGTACACCTCTGAGAAGTCAGGCTCCATCACATCTGCAATGCTCCTTTTAGGAATATAATAATTCAGCGAGCAGTATAAAAAGGATGTGAAATTTTTTCCATGTGTATTTCAGCAATGAGCTGTAACCTTGCATTAATACAAGTGTTCTGTGTATGGATATATTTCTATGAGTGTTCCTTTTCCATCTCTCTCCCCTGTAGGATGGCCTCAGCATAAGTGTTGAGTGAATAACTAAATTCCTTGGAAAATACACACCATCTTATAGGAAATTCCCATGGAAACATAAAGAGGAACCGAATTTTTCACAACTGCTTCCTCTTTTCTCCCAGACTTCTGCTAAAAAGATGGTGAGAAAACAAAGCTTGATTCTGATTTGCTCTGTACTTTCCTCCTCCTCCTTTCAGGACTCTCCAGTCCTGAAAATGGTGATGAATGTGCATGAGCTGGTTCATAATACACGTAGGAGGGAATACTGCCAAGGCTATTCTTTCAAATAATGCCCTGACAAGGGAGAAGTGGAGCTGCAGCATCCCAGGATCTTGAGAGGATATCAGTGCAAAAAGATTTTTAGGCAGCTGTAGTAAGGGGAACACGCCAGCTAACCACAGATCGCTTCTCCTGAGTGTAGGACATGATGATGGCTGGCTTTTGAGTAAAACAGGCAAGAAGAGGACTTTTTATGACTTTCCAATGTAAAACCACACGTGTACTTCTGCAGTCAGGACAGCACTGTCCGAAGGACTGTGGGAAAAGACACCAGTTGCTCTGTGTTGTGGGCCTCATAAGCCACTGCTGGGTGGAGTGAGAAGCAGGTACTCCTGACCCTAAAGTCCTGCTTTCTGTGGCCAGGCACTCTGCAGAGAGCCACCACGATGGCAGAATCTGTGCATTCTTCTACAATCATAAGACAGCCATTACAGACAGACAGACTGTAACATTTTATTGTCTCTAAGCACTGTGGCTGTATAAATTCCATTATATAGGGTCCAATTGCACAGGAAATTGAAGGTGGAAGAACAAAAGCACTGTAGGAACTAAGCTGGGTAACAAGACTGATGAGGCAGAATTTGATGGATGCCAACACTGAATCAGGCAGGATTCTTCCTCTGAGGGCTCATATTCGGTCTGTCAGTGCGCATGAAATGCTGTATCACCACCAAGTATTTGCTGCTTATGTTCATGCTTGCTGGTGCAGGCCCATATTTCCAGCTCTACAGAGAAATCCCACTTGCTGAAGCAGAGGGTGGAACACAGCTTTGAGGAAAGTGGAGGTCTTGCAGAAGCAACTGTGGCCTTGCCGAAGTGGCCACTTGGATTTACTGTAGAGTGCTGCTGTTGGAAGCAAAAATACAGCACTGACACAGCACTTCACCCAAACATTGGGTAATTAATCTGCAAAGCAGCAGGAGATGCTCTTTGCAACTGGTTCTGTAAGCACAACTAAAGAACTAGAGTAGAGAGAGCTATTAAAAACCATGCTGACATCCAAACTGTCCCTTGGCAACTAAAGAAAAGCCTCCAGAACTTACCATGTCCTCTTTGTTTTATTAGTCCTCTTAATATTCAAATGAAGAGAGAGTTTTCCAAAGTTTGTCCTCAGCCTGCCCAGCTTGCAGAAGCTTGGCGGACTTCAAAGGATCTGCAACAATTTTTTGTGGTCCTTACTCCAGGGATTTTGTGACAATGAATACATATTCTATCTGGAGAGTAGTTCACTTATAGAGATCACAGTTAGCAGAACACTGTAGATTACTTGGTTTTATAGATTTACCCCTTCCTTCCCTTAAGTCTTTGTAGTTTAAAGGTTTGGAAACAGGATTGCTTTTGCTACTGAGTTAATTTTCCAGTTAGTGAGCACTGACGGCTTTTTTCCCTCCCCCAGTGAAGCTGCACAAGCGCAGCCGTGGGAGGAAGGAAAGAGAGTTTTGTGGTTACGGCTCAGATTTGGAACCTTGGATGTCAGACCTCTGCTGCCAGTCCTGTCTGTTTCCACGCAACTCCAAGCAAATCATGTAACTTACTTTCCAAACTGAGCTGCAGCGCTTGGTGCACCATGTCACAGCATCCTGTGGCTGCATCCTCTGACTAGTATCAAACAGATGATTTTCACTGTTTTAATATAAATTTCTCCAAATGACCACACCCATGCTTTAAAAGCAAAACATGCAGGGAGGGCAATTGTTTGGCCCCCTATGGAAATTTTGGCTTCTCGTCCTGATGAGAGTCTGAGGTTTAATTCTCAGGGGTAAAATCCAGACTGTTTTAGGATGCTCAGCATTCATGGGACATGGGTGACTGTGACTGTACCAAGGGAGGGAATCTGTGGCAGCCCTTACTCTGGGTACTCCAGCTTTTTGTGCCATATGGTCAGGTATGGAGAACTGTGTCCAGCTGTAAGATTTCTCCTCGGGTTTTGATTCTTAATATCCTCTGCAATTTACCTGCTTTTTTCAGGTTCCACCCTGAACATGTATTTTCCTTCTATGTATATCCATTATACTTCATAGAATTAGTGAAGCCTTTTTAAAACCCTTACTTGGGGAGGATATTTAGAGAATCTAGTGGTCCTTAGTTAGTCCCTTTAGATCCCTTGGTGTTGCGATAATTTCCCAAATTTACCTCTTATTTATCAACAGTCTTTATTGCACCTTTAATGATATTTATCACTTATACCAGCTAGCAGATTACTTCAGAAGTAAAAGCTTCCTCCTTTTATCACTAGTCCTGAAGTGGAAAGATGCCTTCCCTAAGGATTTCCCAGTAAAAGATATGAGGTAATAAAGCACAAAGTGCTGCATGGACCATTATGAATGGCCCAACCACTTAACTGTCAGCTCTTGATGTGGCTGAGAGGAGGTCAGGCAGCTTCATAAAAAGACTGACATACTGAAAGAGATACTGAGAAATTTTTATTGACTATGGAGGGAGAAAGAAGATGGAGACCAGCTGGGATCATGGTCAAGATGCCAATGTGGATAGGTGTTTGGGCAGCCCTGGTGAAGCACAGGCAAACCACCTTTTTTTTATTTTTTTTTTTTTTTTTTTTTTTTTTTTTTTTTTTGGTGGAAATAAGTGGGACTGCACTTGAAAACTTGACCCCAGGGTGTTGGTGTGGGAGCTGGGGACAGGCTCAGCTGGGTGAGGCAAGGAGGGGCACATATAGGTGGGGCACAAACTGGACAGGTTTTTGCTTTGCTCCTCCTGCTGTTTGCCTTGTTCCACAATGAGTCTAGGACTGTGACTGTTTCCACACTCCTGTTCCCCATGGGGACAGAGCTGCATTCCTGGGAGCAGGATTAGTTTTGATGGGCTTCCTGATGTCCTTAAACAGGTTGATTTTATCCCAGTAAAGTTCTCATTTCCTGTTACTCGCTGTTTCTTTAAGAAGAAAGCTATCTCTGTGGTTGCCATGGAAAGCCCTGCATATCCCATGAGGCTGAACCACAGAATATATAGTGCAGCCGCAGAAAATGTCTGGAAATATGTTTGCTGGAGAGCTGCAGTCCTCAGGAGCTTGGCAGCCTTGTAAATGGAGATGCCTCAGCTGGGAAAGGGAATTTCTTTTCCCCAGGCAGTTAAAGTGGGCATGGAGATTGGATGGTGCCTCTGTGAGGGGGGAAGGGGAGACCTGGGGAGCAGCTCAGGGATGTTGAGGTGGCCCTGTGCAGTCACTGCTGTGGAGGGAGCTGGGGCAGGACTGGAGCGGGAGCCATCGGTGCCTCTGCATCCTGCTCACCTCTGCCCCGTGGCAGGCAGCTTGTGGAGGCTGACAACAAACACGCACACAAACAGCGTGCACAAGCCCTGCTGCTCCAACAGCTTGCTACAGAACTGGTTCCCACACCTTCCTCTAATCTAAAAACCACAGTTTCCCCTCAATCCAGCTGCCAAAACCTACAAGCTCCCCCACAACTTCCTTAACACAATGCCCTACTTCATACTAAAATGAAACTTGGAAGTGAAAATCAATTGGGATGAATATTGAATTAAAGGTAGTACATTGATTGAACTACCAATTTTCATTTATTTATTTTTTAAAGGGCCAATTAAGAATGCCTCAATCAATGATAAGATTAGTGGGTCTGGAACAGAACTGAGGCCAAGTACCACTTTAAGAGTCTCAAACTGTCCTCTATCTCTGCCAGTTTTAAATTTTTTTAAAGTGAATATTACTGGGTTATTTTTCCAATCCAAGAATTAAAGAAAAAGTTTTGCCATTTAAAAAAACCCAACAAAACAAAACCCAAAAACAAAACAAAACCAAAACCCCAACATTTACATCTCAGCAATCTCTTTCTGAGGACAGATTCATTAGTATTCTGGTGTCCTTGTGCTCGATGACAACCAAAATGTCATTTTAATACACTAATTTTCCCCAGAACTGTTTGCAGATACTGAATTCTCCCTGTGGCTTGTGAGCAGGAGTTGCGGGACTCACAGGACTCAGGGGTGAAACAGGTTTACAGTTTTGTCCCATTCTTACCGTGCAGCTGCCACTGACCATGCTGGAGCTCAGGTTACTAAACATTTCCACTATATGTTTCTAAAATAGAGTCATTTTTGCTGATAGTCTGTCAAAATCAACATTTTCTATGGTAATTCTAACTTAGGTAGTTCTGCTGTTCCCAGGAGGGAGACTGGGGAGACATGGCACAACCTGTGTTCACTTTGCACATGTATCTAGCTCCTGGAAATTGCTTCAGATGTCTTATGTGCCCAAAGATGGTGAAACATGTGCCCCACAGGGGACAGCTTTGTGGGTCTGAAGGGGACAGGATTGCCCAGAAATAATACAGCTCCCTATTTCTGCAGTGCTCAATGCTCTTTGCAAAGACTGCAATACTCCATGTGCAAAAATACCATACACAGGCCACTGCTTTACGGGTGTTGGGAAGTCACTGAAACTAATTGTAGAAACTGATGGAGTCCCTCTGACTGTGTTTATTCCTTATCTTAAGCCAGCTGCTGGGGCTTTCATGCACACAGGAAGGTCATGTTGTTGTTCAGCATCTCTTCAGCCCTTGTCACCTCCTGCTTCAGTACACCTCAAGGGCTGTAAGAAATGCTTTGGTGAAAAGCAAACTTGTCTCACTCTCCAGCTAAGCTGACAGTGCTGTTCTGCTGGTGCTTCTGCCATGTTCCTACATCTACATCTAGCTCATCTATGCTGTGGTTGGCCTTTAACTCCCTGCAGGCCCCCAAACCCCTTAATGTGCCTTGTGGCCCCCTCCTTGGCTCACAACATGTCATTGGACAGGGTTGGTATGACTGAAACATGAAGGAGATATTTTAATTTACAGCTTTAATTACCCAGTTTCTTCACCAGACAGAGTCCCAATTTCTTCTTCAGGGTTTTCTGCCACCTTGAGCTGTAGATATTTCCAGTTAGACCTCAGCAGGTACAGCCTCTCTCCCAGCTCCATCCAGGACCAAGACACAAGCCTTTGCCTGTACTTTCAGGTTGCTAATCCAGCTCCCTGCTGATCTGCATCAGGCTCTCTCCCAACAGTGCAATTCTTTTATATTCACCAGAAAGCAGAGCTTTTGTGGGCACAGGAGAAAGGACAACAAAGCTTCTCTTGTAATATTTGGTTCCACTGTTATGTGATGCCTCACCTCTGGCCTGAGCCCAACCTCACCAGCTGGAAGATGGGTGAGAGGACACAGAGGGACCAGGACAATGCTTCCCCTGCAAGGATCAGTTGGTGCAGTGACACAGTCGTTTACTACCCTCAGTTTTTGGAAAGTTTGTGAAAGAGGGAGTGCTCCGAGGTTGGCTTTTTTTGCTTCCAGTTTACAACTTTCAGTTTCTAAAGAGTTTCATTGATAAAATATGTCTTGCTGAACTTGGTAATATGACTACATGGGTGATGCCTGAAAACCATTTTCAGAAAATTTTTAATATTAGTTTAAGAAGAAAATGAAACAATGCAAATCTTTTTCAAATAATATCATCAAATTCTTTGCAAACACTCTGCATAGGGAATCTGTTTTGTGTTTGAGGCCAAAGACTTGTCATACAAAACAACTGGTAGATAGAGATACAGATACGCTCAGCATGATGCACAGGTTTGCTCTTTGCAGGTACAGGCTCAGGTTGGATAATTTTGCAAATTATGTCTTTTCCTTGTTTCACATTTCCAATGAATCGCCTCCCTGCCTACACCCTCTGGATTTGAGGGTGGCCACCACATGTAGATCAGAGATTTGCCCTGATTAAAGCTTTTTTCTGCTGGTTATTCTCTGACTGCAGTAAAAGCCATTGCACCAACTTCCAAGCTTTCAGTAGCCCCGATAACGTCTCAGTGCTCCCAGCAGTAACTTGCTGGTGGTGCTGGGCTGTCCCTCTCTCAGGCTGGACAACAGCATTACCAGAGGCATGCTGCACAGTGGAATTCAGCAAAAGCCCTCCATATGTTTTATGCAAAAGAAAACATTACTTTTGGCACAATGTTTTGCGCCAGAAGCCAATTGCCACCAGAATACAGATGCAAGACTTGCCAGAACAAACCTAACTGCAATACTTGTGAGGTGTTTTGTATTTTTCTTCCTAACTGTGTCCAGGTGTCTTGAATTGTTTGAGGGAAATTCATGGTGTTGAGAAACACAAAAAGGCGAACTGTTTAGCTAATGATGGCAGCAATATATTCTGCTGATCCTGAATCTCTGACTTTTTTTTTTTTTTGCATTGTTGGTTCTACTATAAGTAGCATAAATCTAAATAAATGACATTACATGTAACTACTTCTGAGATGATTGCTGTTGGAATTTATGGATACAATAATATATGAATTAATGGATTATTTTTGAGTAAGCATTAATAGGTAAAAGAAAAAGAAGGGAAAATAAGGTAAAGATTATATTAAAATTTTCCAAATATTTAAAAACAAGGTTTTCAATCAAACCCAAGTATTTTTAGAAATTTTCACTCATAAAGCATTTACATTATTTTTACTTTTCATCTTGGTTCTGTATATTTTTATGAGTTCCTGAAAATAATTAAATGAAATTAAAGTTTTCTCTTATCAGTTGTAATTTTTATTACAAATGGGATAACTGTGCAATTGTATATACTGCAAATAAGACATATTCCTCCAAAATCCTCCTTCTATAGTAATTTCTTCATTGACAACACTGAGATAAACACAGTCTTTTTTCATTTTCAAATATTTTGTGATTTGCCAGCACATACAGAGCTCAGCCTAAGAACAGAAAAGTACTTTTCCTACGAGCAATGCCTGAAGAATAAAGAAAAGAAAATGCTGTAGGATGGGCAGAAAGGAATAGCCAAGGGAAATGTGGAAGGTAGCTACTTTCTTTATTTGTGTGTAGCTACACAGAGGTTATGCACATGCAGGCATTTTTCACAACGCCTGTTAAATCATGTGAAAAACTCATTGAGCTCAGTAACTCATTTCAGTGTCATTTACTAACAAAAATGCATGTGTGTGCATCTCACTAGGATGGCCTCTCTTGGTATCGGGGAGTCCTTCAAAGACAGTTCCTAACTCTATTAAATACTCATTGTGATTTTTAAATGGATGATTCTTTTTATTTACCTGTGAAATGCTGTTTGCAGGTGGGGTTGAAATGCAGAGTGACCCCACACATGAATATGAGCTTTAGCTCAGAAATAGTCCAGCTCCCCAACAAGCAAAACAAGACAAAAATCAAGCAGTTCCAGCATTAAGATCCTTAATATAGCGTGCTGGAGAAGAAAAATATTTTTAAAGGCAGTCAGGGTCTCCTGTTTCCTCACCTGTTGGTATGGGTTTTACTGGATGCTATGGGCAGAGAGATTGGTCAAAAATAAAGCCATGGGCTTCAGCAGAGAGGAGGGTGATTGCCAGTGGAGTCTCAGATTATCTTGTTTCACAAAATAGGTTATATTACTACAGGGAAGCAAGAAGGAGGAAAATTGCAGACAAAAACAATTAAAAAGCTTGTTTGGGCAGAGAGATCTGCTGGCTGCATTTCTCCCATCACCCGCTGCTGGGGCACAGTGAGTTGGATGCTAGGGAGGGGGATTTCACTCCATGAAGTGGCAGGGAGGTGGCAGGCTGCCAGCTGATACCACCCGAGGTTTCATACTTGAATTTTCAGGGTGGGAAATCCAAGTTGTTAAGGGACTGTAGCAACCTGGCACGTTTTCTGCAAGATAGACCCCAGGCAAAGTGAGCTAATGTTGTGGTGAGAACTATTTCCTGTTATTTTGGCATTGTGTCAGTTTATCTTTCTAAAGCATTCACTGGAAAAAAAGTAATTTCACCTTCTTCAAACCACAGATAGAGGTAGGAGAGCACAGAGACCGCAGTTCCACTCCAGGCGCTGGGCGTTAACGCCCAAGAGCGCTCACTTCCACTGAAACCAAGGGTAGGAAAACAAGTCTGAGATCCACTTTTTCAAGGAATTAGCTGAGCACTCACTATGAAGTTCAGGCTGGCTCTGTGTTTTCATGCTGGGATTCAGCTTGACTTTGGAATGACAAAGGTCTGACATCAAGTTAAGCAGTGGAAGCCAGTGATAATTTTTTCCAGCCTGAAGCCTGCCAAGGTGAAGTCAACCTGCCCACAGTTTTTGAAAAAAAATTGACATGGTAGAGTGAGTTTTTATCACATAAATGTTTTGTATTGTGAAGTTGCAGTGGTCTTTATTTGATACCTGGTGTCCTAAAACTGGATTTACGGTATGGCCAAAACTTGTTTTCAGTGATTTTAGTGTCATTTGTTGTTTTTCCTTGTAATTCACAGATTTTGGTTTTCTCTAAAATCTGAATCAAATCTGTGGTCTAAGTAAAAGACAACCACTTTCAGCTTGGTAGCTCTTATCGTAGAGGCTCTACCTGACTTGGAAAATGAATTTTCAAATTGACTAGCTCAGGATTATGTTTGGTAGAAGCTTTGCTAGAAGGACCTAAGCCTGTGATAATAATTTCTATGTCAAGATGAAATGTTTTCAATTGCAAGTCTGCTTCTACTATAGTTCTGTCATTAAGTCACTTAAAAAGACAAGCAAAATATTGTTTCTAATTTTTCTTAAATACTGTTGGTGCATTTATCACAACATTTTGCCTTTTCCTCTTGTTTGATTTCATTCCACATCTCTCCTGGTTGTGTGAGTTTCTGGATTTCTATGGGCTGTCCTTTGACTAGTGCTGTCACAAAAACTCCAGCTCATTCCTCCTTCAAGAATGTGCAGTGATTTATTTTGTAATTTATTTTTAAGCTTTCCTCTTCAAACAATCATTTCCTTTCCATTTTCACAAGAAAACACTATAAGAGAAGGTGAATACAAACCCACTTGCCTCCCATGTTTCCCTGAAGAGGCTGAAATACTGTGTTATTTCAGCAGATGATACTATGGTAACATCAAGGATGATGTTAGGACCTAGGCAGGCTGACACAGACCACGTCGTTCTCAATCTGGATTAGTCTATGGGGCTCTTTGCTTCTAAGGAGCACCACAAGGGGTGGCCACTGAGTTACTAAGGCTGGTGGTGGGACCCCACTGGTGTAAAGGCACAGACAATGGTCCAGACCAGTGTGTTCCTCTAGAGTGGTGTGTAAGCCACCTTGCAGATCCACACTGTACCTCCAGAAGTCTGCTGTGGTATCTCCTTGCCAGCTATGTAGATAACAAGAAGCACAGAAAGCCAAAGCAGAAGCATCCATAGAAATATGAGATCTTATTGAGAGTGTCAGGAGAGAGAAAACCACCCTGATGAGACATGCACACGTTTCTGAGACTGGCAGATGTTCCTCAGGACACATCTTCATGATTTGTCCTGTGTTTGACAAATCCCTGAGGCTACCCAGTATNTCTTTTGTACTATTGCATTTATTTTTCCTTTATATTAAATTGTATTTCTGACTTGGAACCTCTCACTGGTTTTGCTTTCAAACCAGTGCACTCTGTCACCCACATAGGGTAGAGCAGATTGGATCTGTGCTTTGCTTGCTTTTTTCCCCCCTTTCATGCTTTTTCACCAATTATTTGAGAATATTTTGAGAAGGGCTAATGTTCATAGTGCTGTTCAGACTTAGCATCCAGGGTGTGAAGGCAAGCAGGCTGGATAGTAATTGACTGGTCAAAACCAGTCTGCAATAATTTTGTGTGTGTGCAATTTGGATGTCCAGATCCAGATTCTCTCTTTTACCCCTTTAGCCATGCCCAAGTAAAACTGTGCAACACTATCTTGAAGAGAGAGCCAGGCCTGTGGTGATGAAGTCACTGGAGGTGAGAGAACAGGAAATGCTGGTCTCTGGAGTGACCATCTGTAAGCCTCCTTCCCACTTCCTTCTGCTTGTCCCAGTGACTCCAGAAAATGTGGTGCAAATGGTAATGAAAAGTTATGAGACTTAGGAGGCTGTCATCTGAATGGCTCTGGAAGCCTCAGCAATGTTAAATGAGAATAAACTCAAAATGCCAACAGAACAGAGATATGTCTTTATCACCCTCCCTAGAAATGTTTTTCAAGAGCAGATTTCCTCTGCACAGAAGACTGGAAAAACAAATGCCATTCCACTGGATGAACAGTCTTTTAGATAAGCCTGCATAACGTCAGAGATGAAGGTCACCCTTGTCCCTCAGGTGCAGGTGGAGATCACTGAGAACTACAGGCTGTGGAGTGGCTGCAGGGTTGATCCCTGTGGGATAGACCTTGGTCCTAAAGAGCTGATGGGGGGCACGTGAGGGAGCAATGCCAGACTGGGCTGAGAAGAAAAAAGTTGGGTCTTGCAATCACAGGTGCAGTTGTTCTTAATGGCTGGGCTCTGACGTTTTGAAAGCAAGTAATTAATTACTTCATGATCACAAATGCTGCACCTAAATCCCTCACCTGCCTTGGGGCTTATTGACATTTATGTCTTGATGCTGGTTTGAGTGTTAATGAAATCTCTTGTGTCCAACAAGGGCTGAGCTTGCTTTGCAACCTTGTCCTCACCTGAGTGTCTCCTCTCTAACATGGCTAATGATGCAGTCACTTTGGGATGTCCTGCCATCTCCCAGGCTTGGTTGAGGGTGGCCTGTGGGCTCAGAGGATGACCAAAGAGGCCCAAGCAGAGAGTGAGTCCAAGAACAGTTGTGTGTTCTGAAAATCCAGTGGTTAAACAGAACTGTTTGATACCAGCAATGCCAAAGTCCCCTGGCTCTGCCAGGTTGCTCAGGAAAATGCAACAAAACTGGGTGTTAATGAGGAAGCTAATGGGTAAAACGAGACTGAAGGTATGATGGAGGGAGGGATAATATAGGAATGGGGCAGAGAAGGGCATGCTGGGGAGGGGGGCTGAGATCTTGGACTGTCACCATCTCCATGGCACAACTTGCTCTCTCCTTGAGGTCCTTTGGACCCCAAAAGCCAATGAAGAGGGGCATGAGAAACTGGTGGCATATAAATAATATGAAAGAAGGGTATGAGCCCACACTGGGCAGAGAGAAGGAGGATGCACCAGGAGGGAGAGCAGAGTTTAATGCAGGAAGGCAGGAGGGCAAAGCTGTGAGACCTGGCAAGGGCTCATGCAAACTGCTTTGTTTTCTTCACTGATGGTGTGAAAAAAATGTGAACAACACAAAAATGACACCACCTGGAATAGTGTTCTGATCCGTACTTTGCACTTTGAAAAACACTTTCTTTTGGAGTTGGGAGGGGGGTGGGGAAGCCTGGGAGATATTAATTTCTCTACAGCTGGAATCATAGTTGCTACTTATTGGAAAAGTAGTAACCAAGTACTCCTTTGGCTCAGTGGTTTGAAAAGTACAGGAGTGCACCTTAAAATGGGGGAAATAACTTGCCAGAAAAATGACAAAGCCATGGACAAGGCAGTGTCTGGGACAACTTTTCAGCTGTGCCACTAAGAGAAAACATGCATGACAACCAAAATGACATCTTTTGTCATTGTGTGACCCAGAAAGGCTGAAAATAAAGGGAAAGAGAAATGCAATGGAGACAAAAAATAGCAGTGATTTTGGAGATACTTACTAGTGGTGACTTTCGATAGTTTTGAGCTGCAGACAAGGCTGTGCTTACCCGAGTGGGAGCAGAGGCTTCTTTGGGAGGCACACACAGCTGCTCTCAGACCCATTTTCCAGTTCATAGTTATCCTGTTTTCCTGTGGTGCTCAGAGGCCCAGGTCACTGCTTTGGGAGCAACTCTGCTGTCTGAAGGACACGGAAGTGGAAAGGCATTTGTTTGCATGGGACAAGTAGCGTCTGACTAATCTGTTCCAGTTCACAGGCTGCTGCTTCTTGCTGGTTGTCTCTTCGAGCATCGTGGTTGTGCAGCCTGCAAATGATTTCTAAAAGATCCTCTGGCCGTGGGCTGCATTTCGTTCCCTGCTCAAGGTTACTTCTGGGCCCCAACTTGCTTCACCCTAGCAGCCAGCCAGATCAGCCACTGAATTTTTAATGCTGCAGTGATATCACAGGACCAGACGTGCAAGTGGCAGGATCTGGCCCTGTGGGAACAATAAAACCTGCTCCATTTTCTTTCCCTCAAGTCATCTCTGTTCTTGGCATCTTCAAACCCAACTCGCAAGGCCATTTTTATGGTGATTTTTCACATCACAGAGTGCTTACCCTTGTGCCTTGGGAAATACTGATTTCATAATTGATTGTTGTGATAATAAAGCAGAGCAGCCCCCTCAGTCCCTTCTCTGAAGCTTTATGTGCTGCTGGGATTTCAGTAGGGAGCAAGAAAATTTGTGGGAGAGCTGTGATGTGTGCAGAGAGGCTGAGGAAAGCTCTCTGCCTGAAATACAGGCACAGGGATTTCTTCTGTGCAGCTGCTGATCACACAATATTCTGACCAGGAGCAGTCAGGCATTTCAGACAAGCAGAAATTTCTCCTCTCGCATGTGCTAGGGCGAGATTTTTGTCAAGGGAAGGGTCAAGTTCCTGCCACACTTCAAACAAATTATGGGGATGGGAGCTCATAGAAGTAACCACAAGCACTAGAAAGAGCATTTCAAGCCCTTTTATCCCAGGACAGTAGAGGCTTGAGGGACAGTATTTCATAAGAGTTGTGCCAATTTCTTGAGGAGACATTTTTGTCAGAAGTCAGCCAGTCTGCACAGCACAACCATACCAGAGCCATACCTCTGCTCTGTCTGCTGGACCCAAGCCCTGGCGCATTCCAAAGCCAAGTGCCACATCTGGCTGTCTCCTCTCCCTCTCTGCCGCCTCCAAAATGGAAATGCTGGTCTTTCTTAAAAATAATGCTCTCATCCCGGAATGCACATAGAAAGCTACAGCAGTGGTATAGATTGAGACAAACTGAATAATTTATCGAGTCCTCTTATTGGAAATCTTTAATAAGAAGGAGCTGCTTCACTGGTAACATTGATGACCATGAACACGAGGCGGCTGGTGGGCATGGGGCGTGGAGACCCTGGCCCCTGGGCTTGCCAATAAAGACTGGAAGCAAACTGCCAGGCACGTCAGCACTCTGTCAAAACCAGAAAAATCCTGAGTTAGTCACAGCAGGCAGACAGACAGCAGCAACATCAGAGCACACTGTTGCATCCAAGTGGTTGGTGACTGTTACAGACTTGAAAGTCTTCCAGAGCAAAAAGCTGCATACAGCAATAGTGCAAGCCCAGGACAAGGAAAGCAGATGTTCATGTCTCCTCCCTGATTCTTGTTCCCATATGTTGACTAAGTAGGTTTTGTAAAACAGAACATGCTGTAAATCGGAGCTGGGCAGGGTTCACCAGTTGGGTTAAATGTGGCTTTTAGGGTGCACAGGCGAGCCACTGTAATTTACACATAAGGAAACTACGGCTTTAAGCTTTCCCTGGACAACTGCTCTGGCATCTAAGTGGAATAGCTCGTACTTCGATGAAGTAGGCCTTACTTTTTCAGAGCTATATTTTTATGTAATCCACATTTTCTTGCATTACCTGTGCACAGGGATCCTATTACCATGCACAGGTTAGAGTCGTCTGAGCAAGATTATCATCTGAAAGTTCTTGAACCTGCCCGTCTTGTCCCTTGTGCTCTGCACTTCCATGGCTCCCAGTCGTATTTTTTGCAGGATCAAATGCTCTCATTTTGATCATTCAGCACCAAACAGGGCATGATGCTGTGATTTTTGGGAAAGCCAGATTAAAACCAGAGTTTGACTATGGATGTGCTTTAGGATTTGTGCATTTGTCTCTCTCAAAATTGACAGTTTACTCTGCACAATATGGTTTGCAGACAACTGAGTTCTGATTGTCTAGGGATTTTGGAACAACAGGAAATATTCCCAAGCAACCTGAAGTGTCTGTTAAAAAAGCTTTTTTAGTCACAGGAGTGCTCAGGAAGCTGCTTCCTCTTGCACATATTACGTCAGGTCTGTAGGTTCCTGTTGAGCTGTATCACTCTGCATCTTGGCCATTCCAAACAGCCCCAGCTCCACCTCTGCAGCTCGAGGAGGAAAATCCCACCCATGAGAACAGGCAGGGAGAAGCCCCATCAGGCTGCTCCCGACTTCACACAAAGATCTTGCACAGCCTGAAGTCCTGTTCTCACAGCAGACCTGTCCAGATATGATGCTAGAAACCACAGTCTGGTCTTGCAAATCATGGACTTGAAAGGGCTTCTTCCTTCTAATATATTGACTCAATCACTTTATTAAGATTTATAATCCTGTAACGAATGTGTAATTAGCAGTTGAAAGACAACTTCATAAAATCAATATACTCTAATGTACTTCATGTAATATACAGCCTTTTAGCTATTTATTGATTTTCTTTCTTATGAATGTTTTATTCCTTGTATTTCCCTTTGGCACAGTTTAATTAAGAAATTAGAAAGTTTAAAAATTAAAATTTTCCATGGAAGGAAAATATTTTATTTGAGATAAAACTGAGTTTGCAACCTTCCAGTATAGCTTTATTTTCTATGGCCCAAATGCAAATAAAAACCCTTCCTCTTTTAATAAAAAAAAGGTAATAGTTAATTTACACATGTAACATTAAAAAAAATATCAGACTAAATAAAGCTTGAATGAAAACATGCTGAGAATGAAATATTTTAGTCAAAACCCCGAATTTTTAAAGTAATATATTTTCATAAACATCTGAGTAGTATTAAATTAAAAAAAATACTTCAAAGTGACTGGGATTAAGGAACACATCAAAACAAAATGATTTTTTACCTGTGTTTTAATGAAAATTTTTGAAGTCTTGTTTTTTTCTTTCATTTCAAAATGGTAACTTGCTGCTGAGTCTCATGAAATGGGTTATCTATTTCTATGCCCAAATTAGTTTCAAAAATCCTTTTTTTACTTACAACAGGTCAATAGACATTTTTAATAATGATAGACATTTTATTACACTTAATAAAAATTAACAAATTTTCATTGCACATGCACATCAGTGGTATTTTTAAAGATGAATAATCATTCCTTTACAAGCTTAACATTCCTCAAATTCCTCCTACATTCCTCCTACAGCCATTGATGGAGAAACTGAGAAACCTTCTCTTTTCATCTGGTTGCAAGCAATATCAGAGGCCCGAAGTCTCGATGTGAATTCACAGGCTGGGCGGGGCTCCTACAGAGGTGAGAGATGCTCCTTCACCAGGACACAAGGCAGCTGGCATGTGAGGAATGGGTGCCCAAATCAGGTGTAGGGGTTGCTATATCCTGGGTAGTGTCTGAAGCTGTTAGCCACCTAAAGGCTAACAAATTGAGGCAAATTGAGGCTGTTTTGGGCTCAGCACCATCCTCTGTTTTGGTGTTGGTATTCCAGTTTTTCCTCTGGAAAACAAGGGAGTTGGTGAACATGAGCTCTGAAGTGGTAGAAGAGTTGCCCAAGAGCTGGAGAGCACATCAGCTGCAGACCTGCTGTGACCCTAAGCAGTGGTATCTAATGCATCATGGTCTATGAAAGAATAAAATGTGCTTTTTTCCTCCAACCTGGGCATATGGGTAGAAATTCAGGTCTCCTGGTGGCGGGATCCTTCCTTCATTCCCCAAAGAATTGCTGCAACATCAACCCCATCCCCTGCAGGACTCTATCTAAATCCTGACCCAAGTCCCAGAGTCTGGGGGCTGCTATTTTAAACCTGACTGTGGGCCTNGTGTAGGGGTTGCTATATCCTGGGTAGTGTCTGAAGCTGTTAGCCACCTAAAGGCTAACAAATTGAGGCAAATTGAGGCTGTTTTGGGCTCAGCACCATCCTCTGTTTTGGTGTTGGTATTCCAGTTTTTCCTCTGGAAAACAAGGGAGTTGGTGAACATGAGCTCTGAAGTGGTAGAAGAGTTGCCCAAGAGCTGGAGAGCACATCAGCTGCAGACCTGCTGTGACCCTAAGCAGTGGTATCTAATGCATCATGGTCTATGAAAGAATAAAATGTGCTTTTTTCCTCCAACCTGGGCATATGGGTAGAAATTCAGGTCTCCTGGTGGCGGGATCCTTCCTTCATTCCCCAAAGAATTGCTGCAACATCAACCCCATCCCCTGCAGGACTCTATCTACATCCTGACCCAAGTCCCAGAGTCTGGGGGCTGCTATTTTCAACCTGACTGTGGGCCTGTGACATGCTGAAGGAAAAAAAATTCCTTTTCTGATAATGAATCTTGTTATTTTCCTTAACTCAGAGGAAATCTGCAGCACAGCTGGTGGTCCTGGAGGAGAGGGAAGGAATATCACTTAATGAGAACCTGGTGGGTTAATTAGTCTGTTGTATGATGTGGTTAGTCAATAGGAAAGAAACACTCGGAAATTTTGAATGACATAATCATGATTGACCTTAAGGTAGCGGTGGCCTAATAAGCAGTTAAATGTGCCTGAGCAAGAGGGGATGTTTGAGCAAAAGGGGATTAAGAGGAACTGTGCTGATGTGTCCCTGCACAGTGTGAAGCAGAAGAAATGCAAAGAGGAATGTATTGCTGAGACTTTTAGTAGCAGAAGAGAGACTGCAGCATTGCCAGCATAATATGTGATGTGTCCATGGCATCCTAACCCACAGAATTTGTGGGTGCACTCAGAGGGCCAGCACATATTGCAAGAGCTAGGAGGGGATATGGGAAGGAAAAAAGAAAAAGGGATCTGAGCTCCAGGTTTGTTTCTGTTTGACCTTCTCAGATGGCCCAAATGGGTTTTGTCTTCCTGTCTCTGTCTCAGCATCCCAGTCACGTGCACCCAGCCTGCCTCCTCTAGTGACCCTTTCAAAACACATGCTCTTGCATGTGTTTCTCTTTTTGGTGTTATGACAGATATTGCGCTATCTACTCTGGGGTTTAATTTATTTTCTTTTTAATTTTTAAAGCATTTTCTAACTTGAAGTTTGAGATATATGGTTATTCCTTTCACAGCCAATTTGCTGTGGCCTACTAAATCATGTAGCCCTTCTCATGCCCAGGTCTCTGAAGAAGGCTGCCACTAGCAGCATGTGCCTCCTGCCAGTGCAGGATTTGTGTCTGCTGTAGCAGGCAGCTCAGTACATCCCTTCTTCGGGTCTTCTCCTCTCATACCTCCCATCTCCTCTGACTCAGCTGATTGCTGGATGCCTTGCAGTGCTTTCCGAGCCTTGGCCTCTGTTCTAGGAGGGCTCCAACTCCCTGTCATTATTCTTCTATTGCTACTGGTTTCATTTTATCTGCTGTCCCAAGCCTGTTGCTGTTTCATATAAGCCTGCCAGATTTGCCTGCATGATTGTTCTTTTGTCCAGATGAATGTTTAGCTCAGGCTATTTAGTGCTGATCTGGTTTTTCTATTGCTTTGTGTGTACCCAGGGGAAGAGGTTTTGTATTAAAATTCTCCTGGAGTGCTGAGTCACTTGAACTCTGCTACTGAGTCATGTGCTCGATTGTCTGAGTGCGGGACCTGGTTATGTCATATCTTGCAAAATGTGTTTTCTGTTTCCCCACTGGAGTTTTGCCGAATGGCTTCCAAATTATCCACCTACTAAAAGCTGGGAAAGTTCTCTCTCATGATGCAATTCCCCTCTTAAATTTGTTTTGATCTTTTCCAAGAACCTGGCTGGAATCTGATGGATGGGATACTCTTTTTGCATGCTTTGCTCTTTCTGTGTATTGCTGAGCATTCAGGATGATTTAGTCCCCGTGATTTGGCCAGCCGTGTAATTCTCAAATGCCAACTGTACATTTGTCCCATCAGATTATAGCCACTTTAAAGTGTGCTCAGAGACGTTCCTCTAATCCAGCAAACTCTTGACTGCACTCTGAAAATCATGTGTAAATGCTGCTGGTAGGGCTCCATTAGTGATTCAACATTCACCAGACCTTTCCTGTGGCTTGCTGAGGCTAAATGCAAGCCCAGAGAAATTCATTATCCACAGCACTTCCCCTAAAGACGTATCCTGATGCAATCATCAGCAGACAGTTTTGCCCTGAACAGCCCAGGTGCCCTGGCTTCACTCATTGGTAATCAGCAGTGACACTTTTTTTGTTGAGTTTCTGTTCAGTGGTTTGGGGTCGGTGCAGATGCCCAAACGTCTGCCAGGCTTTCAGTGCTGTTAGAGGCAGCCTGTGCTAATTTCCAGAGATGTAACAACCCATTTTTTTGCAGCCTTGTAACTTCCTTCCTCAGTGGCTACACGGTGCATTTCTCATGGCTCATTGGCTGCAGAGAAGCTTATTTATAGCCTCAGTTCCTTGTCTTGTGCCTCTGTCCATTAGAGAGCTGACCTGCTGTGGCTGCTGTCTCACCCTGAGGACATTCACTGGCTCTGCTTTACCAGATCAGGGTCTGCATTGTCCTGCCTCGTGCTTGGTCCTATAAACCCCTGGCAATGCTTTTTGTAAGAGTTTCTTACTGAGGGTTTGTATTTATCTGGTGGTTTAAACATGTCTTTTTGCGTCTTAACGACACACATAGTTCCATTTTCACAGCCTTGTGTTTATTGTTGCTGGGATGAGCTCTGCAGCTGACTGTGCTGTTTGCATGGAAATGAATCAGTTGTTGATCCTGCAGGCCCGCGGTGGGCGGGCTGGGAGCGTGGCTGGCAGGCTGCTTTCCAGGGAGCGTGAGCCCGCATCAGGCCATCCAACTGACCCAGGCTGTGCCGTGGTTCTCAAACAGCTTTAACTGTAACCTATCATTGCTGACCTCGTGACTTCTAGTGCCTGGTCCTCTCCCTTCAGCAGATCAGCAGCACTCAAACTATTCTACGGACTGGCCCAGATTAGGATTAATTTCTCCAAACTTCCGTTTCCTTAGGATGACTTCATCTCCAGAGTTAAAGACTTAAAGGTACATTACTTGGAGGAGTCCATAGATGCATGAGATGTCTCAGGTAACATTATAGTCAATGAAGGTGCAGTCCAGAGACCTGAATGAAGAACTCAACTGGCAAGTTTTCAGTGCCCACTTTGAGACAGAATGGCTGAGAAGCTCCCTTTGCAAATTACATTGCCTGTAGTGACAAAGGAGGGAAATGCTGCTGTTTAAAACAAGTTCAGTGCTGTTTGAGACCCCCTATGATACCTGGCACATCTGCAGTGGATTGGCCAGTATGGAATCAAAGGATCATTAAGGCTGGAAAAGACGTCAAAGATTATCAAGTCCAGCCTTTGACTGAATACCATTCTGCCCACTAAACCATATCATATCACTATATCATAGAGAGCACCAGAGACCACAGAGCCAAGGAATTATAACAATCTAGGTTGGAAAACCTCTAGAGTACTAAAAGGCAGATACTTCACAGAACCTAAAATAACACTGGACATATCAGCCTCCTGTCATGGATTGACATCCCTTCCTGCTCTTCAGGTTTTTCTTCCTTTTGGCTCTGTTTCCTGGAGGAAACACCACTACACCTCCACAACCATCTACCTCTTTATCCATCTATCTCGCATGCAGGCACATAAGACTGGCTATCCCACTGTCAGGAAAATGTCTGGGGCTACTTGAGATGCCCTTGGATGGCTGCTTACCCTCCAGTTGCTGTTCCTGGGTGTCTCATGGGGCACCCAGTGTGAGCAGTTGCATCTGTCTCATCATGTTTACAAACTGCCAGAGTCTTGTCTCAGCTGATTAATCCTCCACCTATCTCCACAGACACTCTTACTTCTTCCCTTTTCCCCAGTGAGACAGTGAAGGAGTCTTCCACAATCTTCTCACCCATACTCAACAGCCAGCTCTGAACACAGAGCCATTACCAGCTTTGGCTTTCTTCATGCTTGTGCTTCTTCATAATGCCTTCATATTTTCTCTCTAGAGGTCAGAGTTCTCCCTGTATTTTCCTCATTTTTATAATTATTTTGTAATAATTATTTCTCATTTTCTCCCCTCTCAAAATGAAATGGCCAACAAAACCTCACCTTTTTGTGCTGTGTTGAGCTAATAACATTTAGGCTTCCATAGCTCTGCTACTGAGAGCTGTTTGCAAGCTCTTAGTAGCAGAGCTATCCAAGAATGCAATTCATACTCTGCCACATGTCCTTAGAAAGTGTTAGGGATACCTCCTTCAGACTTCTTCCCTTCTTTACTTCACCTTTCAAGATTCAAATACACTAAAAAAGAGGTAGGGTAGAAACATTTTTTTAATACTAAAGAAGAGAGGATGCTGGCAAATATCCTGATGGCCATATTCATGAGGATAATTTCTTAATCTTGATATTTTGGCTCCAGATTGCATGAAAGTAAATAGTTCCTATTTACAGCACGTAGAAAGCATAAGAATAAATGTGTGTATATAATGGTTAAACTCTCAAGTATTTTATTTGATTTGCAATTGTGTCAAATAGAGCACTTAATTGCTCCAGCCACTACCTTCAGTCTCTGACCTACATTTATGACAGGAACCACATAAAAACCTACAAAAGTCGAAGGCAGGAATGGTTTTAGACAGCTTTTCCTGGTTTTTATCTGATGAATAAGAGACTCTTTCTGAATTAGAGACAAGTGTCACCTAAGCCCAGATTTCCAGTAGGTGTAAAAATGACTCAAAAATGGAGCTGAAAGACTTCAGATAAAAGCAACAGCCCCTCCCCCCCCCACAACCCACTCATGTATGTTAATTTAAGAAAAGCAAACATTTGTAAAAGAAACCTGTCCAGCTAGAAATGTTGAGAACATGTGTTTTCCTTGTTGCAGCACAGCCAAAAGAGACAAAGTTTGCTTTACACAGTATCACATTTTGCCAAATTAACAGTAACAGTACTATTAATATTTAATATTTATATGACATTGTCAGCAGGAGGCCAGTTGGGTCTGATCCCTGCTGTGTGAGATGTGCAGACACCAAAAGATTATCTAGATTATTTTTATTTATGTTGAGGAACTATTGCAATGTGCTGCAATCCTACAGAGCCTGCCAAGATGTAGGCCTCATTTCCAAAAGGCTTAGGTGCACTTTTAGGACAATTTGCTTTTATAACTGAGAGTTTCAAGTAAAGTTCTTCCTTTGTAGTTTTTTGACATATCATTAAAAGCTGAGTTTAAATGTTGAATCAAACAATTATGGGATCTGGTTCCGGTAATACCTGAGTAGTGGAAGAGTGTTTTTCCCATGGCTGAGGTGCAACTGCAGAGGGACAAGTGGATGCATTTTTGTCTTGATATGGAAAATTTGAGCATCGTGGAGTTTTATCTTTGTGTATGGGTATAAAAACAGATGTGTTCAAGCATCCAGTGAAGTTGGTGAGATGTTTTTGTTTAGCAAAGCCATGTGAACTTTCCTAATGATTTGCTAGCCACATACAATGAGGTTTTCTGAGTATTGTCCTAACCCTATGACTGTCCCATGTCCCTCAATTTAGGCATTGCAAGGAATGAGATGTTTGCCAGTCTATAACCTGGGACCTTCAGCACAACCACCAAATGAGTAAAAATCACGGTTTTCCTTCTACTACTACTACCAGTCTGCCACTGGCCGTCTCTCAGGTCATTATGATATGCCTAAATTTTATTATCTTATCTTTCAATACACATAGGTTTGATTTGAGGTTCATCCTGACATCTCTGGCCAGCTGGCATGGTTGAGCCCCCAGCTCCATGTACCTGTGTAGTCCTAGCAGATTATCTAAATTGCTTCTTCAGAGAGATGAAGTGACTGCAGAGTGGGAGCTATTTTGGTAGAGCCTGTACCACTCCCATCACAGAGGCATCCAGGATGGCTCACAGCTGCCATGGGAGCTGCACCCAGACTGTAATGCCCTCTGTGGTCCTGGCTTTGGTGGCTTGGAAAAGTCTTTGCTTTTATCCGCCACTGTGAGAAAGACATTCCTATGGAGCATGTGGTTTTCTGAGACAACAGTATAGAAATGATGGGTTTGAAGTCAGGAATAGGCAAGCTTTTAGCTTCAAACTTTGTGCTTTTGAATCTCCTGACTGTCCCCACTCTCCAGTTTTGGTTTGCACTGTTTTTCTCCAACTGTATGAGCCAGATCAGACAAATGTTGTGCTGAAGGCAACCAAGCGCCAATGCGCTCCAGCAACTGAGAAGAGTTCTGCCCTGAGGACAAGATTAGAGCTGTCCTGAAGTAAAACCCCGTGAGTCATGTGGTGTAGCTTTGTCCTTAGCACAAATGGCTTTTGTGATGGTTGCAATTTGCAACAGGATAATCTGGTGTTCCTGCTGCACCACATCACTTGTGGATGCAGATGGAGCCTGAATCAGTGTGTGTCTGTGAGGAGCAAAAACACACACAGAAGCTCACCGCCTCTATGTGACAGCCTGTCTCCCAGAATATCAGTGATTCCCTAGGTATTTGGGAGCCTAGGGATTCTTCTTTGGTGAATAAACCGCACTAGGAAGTTGTGTTTGAAATTTTTATCATCTAGGATCCTTAGCAAACTCTCCTGTGACAACTGCACTGAAGAAAACTAGGTGGATATATGTGGAAAGCGTTTCTTGAAGTTGTATGCAATGACAGTTCACTGCATTTATGTCATTCCTTGCTGAGTTATTTTACTTGCATTACTTCTAGAATGCTTGCTTCAGAACAAATTCAGGCAAAATAAATAACGTAAATAATATAATATCACACAGAGATTTCCCAAACATTATTTTTCTCAGCCAGCTAAAGGGATATTCTCAGCTCTGGAGATGACAGAAGAAATTTTATTCTGATCTAAGCATGCCTATCATTTAGAGTTCGGGAAGTTAAAGCTTTGAGCATCCAAAAGCTCATCTGTTCCAGTTCTTACCTGACTTTATCCATGCCCCTATGTTATAATGTATAGACATTAGAGCAAAATTCACAATCAAATTAAATGGTTGGCCTAAATTCTTCTCCCTCTGCCCAGCTCTTTGGTAGGAAAGGAGGACTGCATTCCATATAGCCTGTGAAGAAATACCATGCTGTGCCTCCAGAGTGGACTCACACATAAATCAGGAAGCCTTACTCAACAGAGCATGCTGATTTTTTTTTTGCTGTGTTTTGGTTTTTGTTGGTTTGGGGTTTTTTTTAGACAGAAATGTAGCAGTGGTTCAGACTTTTTTAATGCACTTCACTTGAATTTTACTTTAGCTACCAATCCTGTGACTTTAATAATCATGGACAAATTCCAGTCTAGCACAACTTGTAGTAACTTTCAATTTTCAGCTGTAAATCCATAACATAGAAATCAGATCAATATTTTTCACAAGTGTCAATTCTAATAGATCTTTGTTTCATTACAGTGAGATGTATTTGGGTTCCTATGCACCCTTTTCCTTCCCTTCAACCTATCCATTTACTTCACCAAATCAGAGACAAATCAAAATTGTCCAAGTATAAGGAGATGTAGAAAGAAGACAAAACTTGTTTGTATAATCCTAGAGATGAACCTAAAGCTTTGAAACACATAAATATCATCAAACATGTTCAGATTTGAGTAAGCTTTTCTGTTAAATGTTTTGCCCAAAACTGTCATTTCAGTTAGAATTGTTAAGCATTTCAGGGCTTAGAACTGTTCCAAAAGTCAAGATGAGCTTGTCGTTCTTGAAGGTGAGAGGTAGAAAAGAAAAAGAGATACATAAAGATAGACCAGTTGACTAAAAAGCCACCTGTCTCCTGTCTTTCAATAGTTCATCTGGCAGGGACTCATTCAAAGTGCAAAAAAGAAGGTTTTAGTTTCCTCATCTGCCAGATGAGATCTGAGCCCACCTTAATTTCCCAGGAGCAGCCCCCAAGGACCATACTGTTTGGTATCCCCCAGTGCAGGATGGAGAGAGAGGAAATGTTTTTTCAATACCTCTGATAGAGTATGTTCTACTTTGTTTACAATATTGAAATATTCATGAGAGTGATGTCCTGTCTCTCCACTGCAGGGTCTAAACACCATGATATAGGGTTGTTCTCTCTGGTCTAATGAATATTTCAATATTCTATATAGAGTAGAACAACAGCTACAGGTGGGAAAAAAAAGCTCAAAACACAAAGTATTTCCCAGCAGAATGTTCCCCTGTGCCACAGAGTAAACTGCTTCACTAGGTTCTGATCTCTGGGAGGGAAGTGGGAACTGAACCCCAACCTTCTAACTTCTGGAAGAACTCTGCAACCACTGAATAAACAGGTGGTAGTGCCTGTTTAGGGCATTTATAAAACATGTAGTTTCCATTCTTTTTTCTTTTTTTTTTTTTTTTCCACCTAGGAAAGAGACCAAAGTAGAAATCTATGGCTTTGTTATTTTCTTTTTATCATGAAAACCTATAAATTCTTCATATTAGTTCACTGGGGCNCAGGGTGTATGTCCTGTTTATGGCATTTCTAAAACATGTAGTTTCCATTTTTTTTTTTTTTTTTTTTTTTTTTTTCCACCTAGGAAAGAGACCAAAGTAGAAATCTATGGCTTTGTTATTTTCTTTTTATCATGAAAACCTATAAATTCTTCATATTAGTTCACTGGGGCTTGTCAGGTTTTGTCTACAAATTAAAAATTTGCTACTGCCTCCTGAGTTACAATTGGTAGAAAAGTATTGGGGGAAGGCAAGATAAATTTGCAGCTTTTTAAAGTGAAGATCAAAAAGCACTGTTTGGAAAGGTGATGTTGGCAATTTTGAACTCCCAGTGATATAAGATCAAATATAAGATCGCTTTACTAATTCGTGGGGTTCTTTCTTTGGTGGGTTTTTTGTTTGTTTGTTTGTTTGCTTGTTTTTGTTTTTGTTTTTGTTTTTGTTTTTTGGTGGGTTATTTCCCCTTAACTGGTAGGTACAGAAATTCCACATGAAAGTTGTTTGGTCCATGAACATGGGGATCAGACTTTCAAACAAGGACTATTTCTGAATATATGCTTTTCAGACTATTGCTGCTGTTTTAGAAGTGACTTGCTGGATTTACTTCAAACCTTAACAGAAAAATATCTCTCCTGGATGTTCACCAAGGTACCTGAAATTTCAGCCTCTTGGGGACTGTTCTGTCTCTATTTTTTTTTTTATCAAAGTGCGAGTAAGAGGTTTACAATCTGGTTTGTTAAGAACAATGTCTTAAACCTTTAAAATAAATACCCTCTCAGGTTTTTTACCATTTTACCTCTCTGGTTAAGATGAGTTGCAATTCATGCCAAAAAATGCCCTGCCAGCACTGAGGCTCCAGTTTCACTGCTGTATTAGTGCTTTAGCTATATGATTAGCCTGAGGATAGATTCACAAATAACAGCTGCTCAGCTGGGGTGTTTCCTTAATCCATGCCTGTGCCTTTCAGAATCAAAGCAATACCGAGGCACAAGAAAATTATCTCTACCCTACAGAGCTCCATAGAGTGGAATGGGGAAGAGAGAAAATGGGCATTTCTCTGCTGGAAATCTTGTAGAGGCTCAGATGAGACAACTGCACTTCACTGATGGAACTACCCTCTGTTGACACATTTAATCTAAATTAATTTTTTCATCTTTATGCAACAAAGAATGACCCAAACCGTCTGGGGCACTGGAAAAAGAAAGACACAAAAATAGCTATAACCAAGCTGCTGTGTGAGCAGTACCATGGAAGAGCTGAGAATGTTTTTAGTGCTAATTATTTTACATAATAAAATATATTTATCTTCCTGCCTAGGAAACCCTGTGAATGTACTACATTTGTCCATTCCCACCTCTCTGAAACTTTTTTTCATATATACTTAGTAATATTTTTTTCCTAAGGAGAAATATGCTAAAATATAGAATATGGAAGTTGATTTTTCACTTATTCACTATGCTACAAATAGCAGTAGTTTCACTGAGCCCAATAGACCCAAACCTCTATTGATGAAATCACTCTGGAGCTATTGGTTGAAGTAGAAACCTATTGATTTGAAATGAGATGAAAAACTGGTAAATTGAAACTGAAGTGGTATGAAACTAAAGTAAATGAGACAAAAATCAGTGTCATTTGTTTACTGTTTTCATACCTACTGTGTTTTTGTGATACTGTTATGTGAAACAATTCAATTAGGGTCTTACAGCCAACTAAGTAGAATCTGATGGAAAAAAAAATCTTTTCTAGCTGTAATGAACCAAATCCCTTTAATACTAAGACCACTTTT
>VYZQ01016929.1:9834-49198 GCA_013400655.1 Mystacornis crossleyi | reverse complement strand
CACTTTTCTATGTCTGAAAGCTTTTGGATATGTTTGGGATATATTTTGAGACACTAAGAATTGCTGTGCTCGTTGCAGATTTTCTGTCCCTTCAGCAGCTGAGTCTTTGAAGTCAGGTCCATAAGGTGAGTAGAGCTGCATGAAGAGATGAAAAATGAAATTAAAGAGAAGTAAAACATGACTCTTGGACTATTGGACTCATGTGGATATTTACCCTTCATGTACACAGCTGTGTTCGTACATAATTGGAGCTCTAGAGAAAGTTAAGGGAGCAGATGCAAGATAAAGGGTTCCTGTAAGAGCAACATGTCCAGTACTTTTTTGAAATTTTGAAGCATCTCTCTTCTCAAAAGAAATTATTATTTTTATTTTCCCTTCATTACTCTAGAGGTCAGTTTCCTTCAAGAATTCAGAATAAGATATGCCATTGCTAGTGACATAAATAGTGGGTTTTTTTCTGCTAACTGTGCAGAACAGCACTTTAGAGAGAGAGAATCAAGATTCTGCCCTTCCTTTTGCCTCATGAAGGGAATATCTGACTAGTTTCCCACCAAGATTTCACTGTATAGCTATAAAAGTGGTGGAATCACAGTTGTATCTCAGATAATACTTGGAAGATTTGCACAGCTCCAAGTCAGGCGATACTCTCTGTCAGCTTGAAGGGAGAAGGGTAAGAGCAGGCACACATCTGAAAATCTGAGGCATGCTAGTATGTCCATGAAAGGCAACTGCAGAAGTCCACAGACCTGAAGAAAGGCTGTGTGCCCATCAGTCTGCCTCCTCTTCACCCATTATTCTGACTGGTTTCATATAGGATATAGTTTCTGCCTATGAAACTCTCAGTATTACTTGTCTTCTTGTAGATACACAGGTTAGCCTTTTCTTCCTCAAGATGTATTACAATTTTATCATCTGACATATTGATAATGTTTTCTTGCTATTTTCTGCTGTTCCTCATTGATTGCAAGGTTTGGGGTTTTTTTTTTGGTTTGAGGCTGGTTGGAGTTTTTTTGCCGTGTTCCTGTCTCAGAAGCAAATGCAATGTTTGCCTGTTTGTCTTCTGGTGCCCCGATACTTCAGCTGTCACAGCTTGATGCTCACTGATATATATGTGCCTGACTCTGTGGGTGATACTCCTTGTGCTAATTGCTTCTCCTCCGACTGAAAGGAGAGCTTAAGGTAAATAAGTGCTGCCTCAGAGATGCAAACACCAGGAGCTGAGGTCATTCTATTTCTAAAATTTCATTGCTCTCAATTTGTGCATTGAAATAGAGCAGTCTGAAGGTGATGCTCTGGGCTCACTGATGAGGGTGGAAATTTTGACACGGGCGTTCAAGACTCCTTCTCTGAGAGTTCAGGATAGTCCTTGCTGGATTTCAAGTATTTACCCAAAGAGGTCTTGTTTAAATATAGATCTGTTTCTCTAAGTACCATTTGTTATAGCCAGGCATTAACAACAGGGAGACACGGAGCTGTCACACACCTTACGGCACACGCTTCCCTCCTGCCCTGCAGCAGCCCCCCAGGGGTCTGGATGGGCATATGGTGAGAGACTGCCTTCTTCAGCGAAGCTGATTCACCTAATCCTTAAGTGAAATAACACCACACAGAGCAGGCTTGTTTAAGCTGCATATTTGTTTTTTACTTTGCAGCTTACAATTATAGTGGAGCATATGGCAATGCAGATGAGCAGTCAAGGTCCAGACCCCAGGGATGAGTGTAGCTGCAGTCCCACCTCAATGAAACCAAATGACTTATGGCAGAGATGACTCTGGTCCCAGGAGACATCTGCTGCCTTGCTGGGTAAAGCTGTGGTGACTGCGCAGAGCTGGCTGATCAGTGAAGCAGAGCCCAGCTCAGACATGTAGCCAGAATTGTGCTTGAAAATGCTGGGAGTAGGACCACCACGTCTAATTTTGAGTGCCTGCAATAGTGCCTACAAATAATTGAACCCAGGCAATATATTAGTAGTTTTCTGCAGTGTCCTGGGGCAATGAATGAAGGAGAACAAGACTGTTGCCATAATGGCCACACTTCCTTGCACTTTTATTAAGAGATCTTTCCCTGTTACTCAGTGTTTTGCCATCCCATTTGGTCCAGGAGTAACACGACAACAATAACAACAATAACAATATCAACAACAATAACAACAATAAATAATAACAATAAATAATATCTCAGATCTGTGCTCTCTCTGGGGACATTTGCACTGAGAATTTGCATTTCAAAAGGATACTTGCCCTAATGTTTACCTTCCAAATATCTGCCTTTGGAAAGACACATACCATAAAACTCCCACCAGATGAAAAAACTTGACATGGTTTGTCTTCCTGTTTTTGCTGCCTGAAAGAACTGTCTGTTAGCTCATTTTCTAAGGACAACTCCCAGGATGGCCACGGTTTTGACCACCAGTGCTGTTCCTTTGTCCTCTGTTCACTGTTGCTACAAACATCACTGTCCTACCAATATTTAATTCTCCTGCAGTCTGTGGACCATGTTGTGCCCCCAGTGTGTGTCAGGGGACACCAGATGTGGTATATCTGTTGTCCAGGGAGAATCCACACTCCTGGTCTGAGGGTCTGATTTTCCCCACCACACACTGGGGAAGAAGGAAGGACCCTCAGGTGTTTTCTCTTCACTCTCTATGGTCTTACCATTGCTCTACTTGGTGCAAGTGGACAGTGAGATGATCGACACCATCTCACTGACAGATAATCGAGATGTAGCTGAGTGCAGCTGCTTTGTGAAGGACCATCACAATGTGGAATTTATCCTGTGTTTATCTAAATGACAGCAACTGCTCAATGTTACTAAAGGAACAGAGAGCGGCATTTTCAAAGAAGGATGGTATGACTATAAATCCAATGGAATAATGGGATTTGTATGGGGGAAATGGCTAATCCCTTTCACAATAAACAGGTTTATGAATGACAGATGTGGATAAATAATGAATACTTCCAATTCACGATCAAGGATTGAGTGAGCAGAATATAATGCAGTTGCAGCTCTGACTGAATTTTAAACACCACTTGAAATCTCAGAGTTCAGTGTGAAGAAGACCTATTCGATCATTCACTTCTGTTTATGCTCTTTCCTTCATTAGTTTTAAGTACTTATAATTCTGCAGACACAACTGAAAGCAGAGGTGGGCTGAGAACAAAGAAATGTAAACAACTAATAGGATTTCGTGCTTTATCCAAAGTGTTCTTTAAAGCTGTTTCACTATGAACGCTCGAGCAGAAACAGAAAGTGTTAATTGAGTGGAATTGGGTGTGAATGCACGCATCAGTCTTGTCAGCAGCAACAAGGCCAAAGAGACAACAGTGAGGAATACTATATCCAGAGAAAAAATTAGTTTGAGAAGCACCCAGGGCTGGATGAGTACTTCAGAGCATGTAATGTGCTTGAGAATTGAGCACATCTGGTAAAGTCTTAAAACAGAAATTAGAAAAGGGACTAAATTTTTCTTATTAGGTCATCTACTCAATCTCCTTGTCAGTGTAGCATCCTTCTCTGAGATATTCCCTTCAGGGTTAACTTTCCAGCCTTTTATTAATTCTAATTTGGGCATTTTATCTGCACTGACACAGTGAATAATTAACTCAAGGAACTCCTTGCTGAAGGTTAGCCTTGGAGCAAAGCGCTCAGCAGTGTTTTAAAAAGGCATGGATGCATTTGTTAATAGCATCTGCACCTGCGCTGCTGGCAAATGGAACAGGGACTATCAATCTGGCACTACCTGGTCTCAAGACAATTATCCTAATGGTATGCTATAGCTGGATTATGAGACATTTGTATCAGCGTCTAGAGCATCTCTCAGTTCACTTAGAGGCAGGAAATCAGGTTTCTAACTGAGCTAATGCATGAGGGTATCCATCAGCAGAGAAGCTGAACTGTCTGTGTCAGTGCAGCAATAAATACGAATGCAATCATGTTAAAGGCTGCACAGTGTGATTAAACCTGCTGCACGCTCAGCACAAAGGATGTCCTCGGAGCAGTGTCGCTGTAGATGGGTCACAGCCGCCATACGCTGAGGCAGGGAACCACAGGGAGGGATTCTGGTGAGGGTGAGCTGCTCCTGACCGCATGCCTCGCTGTGAGTGGGGCAAGGTGAGGGGCTGTATTCATACCAGTAGCTTAAATGGTGTCAGGAAGCAGTTCTAGGAACTGGAGTATGATCATTCATGCTGTGAAAATACCAACCCCTGGCACTGTTAGAGCTTGGCTCAAGTGCTCTGTCTCTTAAACCTCCCCTGGGCATGATCTGGGGGACAGCAGGGGACAAGGGTCCTTCCTCACAGGTGGTTTGAATGTGGCCACCCTGATCTGCAGAGCAGGCCTAGGTTGTTCTCCAGAAGCTGAGAGAAATTACTCTGAGTACATGTGATGTGCAGTTACAGCTCTGGTTCGGGGTGCCCCGTCCCCAAACCTGCAAGTGGAGACCTCTGGGCTTGGATCCAGCCCTTGCATTGCTCACAGCAGGCTTGGAGCATCCAGGAGTAGAGCTTGGAGAATCCAGGAGCAGAGCGTGTGAGCAGCAAAGCTTTTGAGAGTTTATAGGAGGATTTTTGGATGTGCTTGCTGTCAGGACGATGTTGCCTTCCTCGAACACAAGGTCCCACGTGGCCAGGTCCTGCCTCTTTGTCTTTTCACAGAGCTTTTCACACTCACTTGCCTGCCACAACAATCCTCATCACCCTTTTGAGTCTCTCCAACCCTTTCCAGGCTTGTACCCATGCAGATCTCTGTACCAAAGAAAACTAAAGCTGTTCTTCCTTTGTTTTTTTCCATGGCCGTGCCTGGAATATGCAGTTTCCAAAAAGGCCTATGCAGCACAGCTCCTGCATAGAAGAGGGTAACTCAACAGTCAATCACATAAAAATAATTAATTATAAAATTTATGGTGTGTGTATTCATCTATGTATATGAATATATGTGTATGGACCTCCACCTCTCTCTCCCTTTCTCTCTGTAGATAAATGTAAGTCAAAAGAGCAAAACTAACAAAATATTTGAGGTACTTCCATGGTTCTCCTCTCTCATAAGAACTGAAATCCTGAATTTTTTTTTGTCATTATCCTAACAATACTTTTGTGGCAAAGGGAGAGGCAAAAATCAGGAAGAAACACGAATTGGTGAAGAAATGAGAGTAGATCCAGGTTGTTCACCAGAGCACTGCAAGTGATGTGTGCTTGACCCACATACTTCTGAGTGTTGTGACCAAATAAGCTATTATAATAAAAAAAAAGAGCCATGCATCCAGGAGATAATATTTTTTAGCTCATTTCAGGGGATTATATTGGAGATTTCTGTTTAATAAGACCCCCTCAAACCTAATGTCATGCAGACTGATATGCAGGACTAGGAGAAATAGTTACCACTGAAGTGATTTAGGGTTAGTAACCCAGACCACCTACAATTATTGGACTCAAAAATGTACAAGTTCAGTTTTCAAAATGCTTCTCTAAGAGTAGCCTGCATGCCATATGTCTGCAAATATTGCCTTCTACAGTACATGCAAGGAAATCCAACAGCCTTGGAAGGCTCATATTTCATTTGATGCTGCTGCTGTGTTTATAAGAAACAGAAGAAAAATAATGATCTGATGGCAGAATATGATTTATAGCATTATGCGTAGGAGTGGGATAAAAACCCTGTGTCCTGGCAGACAGTCTCTGGTCCTGCATCTTTCCAGTTGATTTCAACTTGGCGACAAACATCTAAAAGAAGTGGAGTCAGGGCTGACTGAGTTTTCCATTTAGGAAAGGCTGGGAAGTGGCCAGATAACCTAAAAATGATTGTTTTTTGAATAATCTAAGAGCAGACAGAAGCATTTCCGTTAGCCTTCTGCAAGGCATTTCACTTCTAGCTACATTTTGGGTTTGGATTAAGATGAAACTTCTGACTTTGTACAGAGCTGACAGAGCTGCAAAGTCAAACCAGCACCCTGAATTGGATATTTTGCATGTGAAACTGGCACCAAACCTCAAAAAAAAGGTAAACATGGAGAATCTGAGTTGCAAGCAGTCATAATACAAGTCTCTAGAACTCACTGAGGTGTCCAGTCTGGAACCTCTGTCCAGGACTGAGACCATCTTACACCAGCTGTGATATGAACATGAAACTGCATAGAAGATGGTCTAAGCATCTTCACTATAAATAAAACAGTCAGAGGGGCTTTATTTTCAGTTTTTCAATGGAAAAAATGTGAGACAAATAATTTTCTATCAAATACCCAGTTTTGTTCACAGCAGGATGATGCCAGTTAAAGGATTTCAGACAGGACAAGTCACTTACAAGCCAAATTTTTGACTTTGCATAAGATGTAAGCTCTAGTATCTTTGAAGTTCAGAGTTTTTAAATAGTGAAGACATTCAGAACCCAACTGCCTTCAAACTGACTTCAGTGGGAGTTGCCTACTTCCCTGCATTTGAAGATCTAGCTGAAGTGGTATACAAAAATGGGACTTCAGTTCTGAAAATTCTTAGAATTTTTTAGACGTATTTCTTTCTCAAATTGTGAACTATGTAAATGTGGTTTGGCAAAACTGTGTAATAAAATGAAATCCAAGGATAAATTTGGATTTTATTTTTTCATATTTTCCAGCATCAGTGGTAACTTGGTAATTGGATATGGTTTGGCCCCATTCCTAATTCTGACACAGAGCAGAAGATACAAATCCATGAACTATTTTTAGAGAGTATAAAAGAAATCAGCTACACCAGTGTCTGCTGTGCAGCAGAGTGCACTGAAGGATCTTTAACAAAAATATGTCAAGTCTGGATGAGGGAGACATATTTTCATGATTTATAATCCCAGTGACTGCAAGGTGAGCATTTCCTTTACATTTCTTACTCAGGCCCTCAGTCAGGGGCTCTCACATGGACATGAGCAACTATCAGCAGATGAGCAGGATGATTTCTGAACATCAGCTGAACTGATCTTTTCCGTAGGCTGTGATGTAGTCACTGCTTCCCTAAAGTCCAGGAATGAGCAGTTCCCTTCTGCAATAGTTCCCCAAACTGACCAGGGACACAAAAAGCCCTTCACAGCATTTTCAAAACAGAATCGAAATTAGCTGTTTGACCAGCCAAGACACAGTTTATATTAATTTAATATTGGTGCTCCTGGTGCCTCGAGCCCCAGTGCAGCTGTGTGTAAAATGCAAAGTACAAGGCCCTGTCCTATGCTCACACAATGCAACTTATCAGCATGTCAAGATCGTCAGTAACTAGAAATCTCCATTGTCAACAAAATCGGATCTGCCTCACAGCTGATATCATCACTGACGTCCAATGACTTCTGGTGGCTGATCTCTGGTAAACCTCTCCCTAAACCACAGATGCTTTTATGCTCGGTGGTGCAACCCACAGGACCAAAGAGGAAAATGGCTTGAAGACAGAATTCAAATTTTCCTGTACTGTGGTATTTTCTGAAGGTCAGGTTGAGGGCATATCAGCATGGACACCATGGATCAACCTCAAGCTCACTAAAAGGCAGTTTATTCTGGAGAAAAACCCATTTACAAGGTTGACTGGAGCAGAGTATCTGGAGGCATTTCCACAAATGTTGAAAACCCTGTTCCCACCCATCCAAAGTCCTCCTACACAGAAACCCTCAAACATGCAAGCAAGCAAAACAGGAGCAAAATAAAAGTAACAAATGAGTGTTTAACATTTCGTCTATTTTTTATTCTTTTGGAAATAAAAAAAATATTGTGACAGCACTGCAACAAACTTTCTGTGACTATTTTTCTTTGTATGTTTTGCATTTTGTTTCCAAATGAACAGTACACCGATTAATTAACAAGGGTGGGAAACACTCTTCTGAGGTCAGGCGGTGATAAAAACTGCACAGCTCTGGATTCTGTGATGAGACACAGGTCCTCCTCCATTTGCCAAAATCCTATGTGTGATACTTGGCAAGTCACTTTGCAACTCCCCTGTATCTACGGCCATTTTTCCTCTTCACTGTTTGTACATATACTTGCATCAGGATGAATGAATTACAAGCACAGTCTCATGTTTAAATAGTCACAAAATGATTAATTCCTGGTATTTGAGCTGCTGGTCTAAAGTCAGACAGGTCCAGCTTTTTAGCATTTAATAGAGAACTTTTGCAAACACAGAAAATGATTTTTAAGAAGCACTTTTTATGCAGATGAACTATAATTGATATCTACTGGCCTTGGCCTTGTTGAACTTCTGGGAGTGTCTTCAATAACTGCCAAAGGTAAAACACAGTACAAGAAACACTGTCACCATTAAAATGACAGTATCTCATTATGACTCAGTGGTTCAACTGACAAGTACTTTAAAACAACTCAGATAAATGACCAAGAAAGGCCTGAAAAATAAATAAATAAATAATATATAAAAGGAAGAAAGAAAATATCTCAAATTTTCTTATTGTTGTAGGATGGTGTTTCATCTTTTTACCTTAAAGCAAGACCTCTCTGCCCCTGGAAGACTCCAATATCACCCACTTGCTTTACTGAAGCGAAGGTCATGCCTGCCTTTCCATCAAAAATTCCTGTGTCTTCCTCCCTTCTCTATTTCCCAGCCTTTTTCTGCCCAGAGTTTTATAACTCAGCTATAAGAAATTGCTTCTCGGCTGAAACTTGGCAGCAAAAGTCTGATTTCAGGCCAGGAATGATCCCCCTCCCCTTCTGGTTCTCAAAACTCTTTTCTTCTGGTCAGATTTGAGGAGCAGAAGAGCAGAGCAGAGGGGGAGGGCAGCGTGGGGCATTCGGCACAGGAGCTGGCTGGCTCTGGCTGCTTTCACCATGCTTCAGTGGCTCTTTATTTTTCCAGCTGAAATAAGGGTGATTTCTGCATAATGTGGCAGGGATATTTTTGTGTATGTGTTTGTATTTAAGCGGAAAATGGCTGAGTCATTTAGTCTCAAAAGCAATTTTACTGTGTGAGCTGCTTATTTCCTTTATGGTTCTCCTTCGTTTTAGTTTGTGTTGATGTTTAAAACGAAGGTCCAAAATAACACACTCCTCTCTGGGTCAGCAAAAACAGCTTCACAAATGCTTGTGTGCATCCAGAGTTCTCCTTTAGTGCTGGAGCTGAACAGAAATATTGAAATGATGGTACTGATACCATTATAACAGCAGTGACACAGTAAAGACAGTACCTGGGAGTACTTTAGATGGTTCTCTTTAGATTATGAGAGTGCCTGAAAAACCAGACTAAAATCAAGTTTCCTTGTTTGAAAGGGCAGAAAGGATAAGTCCTGAATTAAAAGCCACCAGTCTAAAAAAAAGAGGGACAAAATATGAGGTGAGGAGGTGCAGGAGCTCAGGATAATGACCTCTGTGAGGTCACCCAGTGGCTCTTGGCTATTTAGGCTCAGCAATGGCAGCATGGGGAGCAGTGTAACGTAGTCTGCCACGTTTGGTGCTAATGTTATATTCATGACTGCAGTATTACAGGAATGCACCACTGCTGGGTGGTGCTCACACAAGGAAAGGAGATGTTGATGCTGAAGATGGTTGTGCAGCCTCTTCTCAGACACCTCTTTGTGCTGATTCTGTGCTGAGCCTGTGCTGAGCCCCAGCAGCTTTTTCATCAGCTCTGAGCAGTTTGTGACCTCAGTACTGAATATGCACATCCAGCTTTCATGTGACTTCAAAATACTACTTTCCTCTGGTGCTTCTATGAGGGTTTACTAGAAGGACATAATTGCCCAAAGACTGCTGTGTCACAGAGCAGGGTGCTTGAGGAGGATCAGCCTCATGTGTCAGGTTCTCTATGGTGAAGCACCTGCTGGCTTCAAGTGAGAGTGTTCCTCTCAAGACCTGTGAGTATTAGTCGTGGAATAATAGAATGGTTTGGGTTGGAAGAAACCTTAAAAATCATCGTTCAAACCCTCCTGCCACAGGCAGGGATGCCACCCAGTATATCAGGTTTCTCAGGGCCCCAAGCAACCTGCCCTTGAACACTTTCATTACGCCAGATGTCCAGAAAAGTCCCCAGTTAATGACCAGCTGTGAAAATAGGGGAATCAGTGATCTACATGATGTCAGAAGGCAAGGGACAAGCTTTGCTTTGCTGGATCTGTGGTTGTGCTTTCCACTATTGGGAAAGCATCTTTGCTGCTGCTTGCCCAGCTCTGTCCTGTTGTTCCTGCAGCTGTCCCCGGACTATGAGTGGGACTGCTGGGACATCAGCCTTTGTGCCCAGCACCACACCCAGTCCCAGCACTGGAAATGATCTTTACGCCCCGTGGAAAAATAGTTTGTGGTTATCTAATTAAAGTTTATACACAGTGGGGCCAATTATGGTTTCCCTAGCAATTTTAGTTCTGGTATTTCCAAACTTCAGGCTTTGGGAAGCCTTTTGCTTCTGTTCAGCCTCTTGGGTTTTGTTTGTTTACATCTATGTCTTTCCCTCTGCCTGTGATCACACCACCCTCCTCCTCCTAATCATCCCCATGGCTTCTGCAACCTCTTTTCCTCTCAACTCCCACACCTTCTCCTCCCTGACATTTGGTCATGGAGAGATGTGTGGTTCTTGTTTCCAGTCTTTGGAACCATAAATATCTGGGGTGAAACTGGAGATTATGGTTTGGTCAACCTCTGCATCTGCTGCCCAGGGCTTGGACTTTGTGGAAGGACCTACTGCTGAACCCAACTGACTCAGCAGCTCTGAGAGGAGTGTGTGCAAAAGGAGATATCTTAGAGATTTTCAGGGAGAGCAGCAGAAAGTATATTCCTGCTATCCGAGTGCACCCTGAGTCAAGGACCCTGCTTTTGCTGCGAGGCGTGCTGCAAGCGCCTCAAACCACCACCACAGCTTGAGCCTTGAAATACCCAAATAAAGGGACTTTTTTTAAAGGCACCTCTGTATGAAGCCCTGTATATAAATTTCCCCATGCATTTGTTAATGCACACCTGGAGGAATCTACTGACTTTTTTTTGCATAACATCAAAATTTTCTGCAGGTGCAAGACATGAATTTTAATCCATATGATATACTTTGAAAAATGAGATATGTATGAGTGGTAGGGGATTATCTCCACTCTCCTGTGAGTAGACTCAGGTAGCCACTTAGAGCTTTCTCTTAGTTGTAGAATCATTTCATGATTGCAGTAAAGATCTCTTTTGGAAGAGGAAGCTGTTGAAGACATGAGGATTCATCCAACTTGAGTTTAGGCACTTAATTAATATGCCTAGATTAGAGCCATGGTCATCAGAAGGTTTCCTCAGCAGATAATGGAAATATCTCCAGACAGTCCTTAGATTTATGTCCTGAAGAGAGCTCTGCCTTGTCTTTAATGATTGCATAGCTTCAGCTCCTGACTCAGGCACACTTGTTAAATATTTGCCTTCTTCCTCATGGAAGGAAGCTCATGCAATTAGACAATTAAGGGGAAGGCAGCCTGGAGCCATGAGCAGACACAGCCCGACAATTGGTTCCAAAGCATGGAGGGACTCATCTCTGTGGACTGATGTTCTGCACAGCTCAGGGGTGATGCTTTGTTCATTTTGCCTCTCATTAAGAACTGCTGGGCTTCTCGTTGGCAAACCTTCCTATCTTGGGAAGCTGGGCTGCCAGCCTTGGGCACTAAGAAACTGTGAGTCAGGTATCAGAACAATTGTGTGACAGCTTTAAAAGAAAGGGGGTAGTAAAAAAAAAGAAGAAAAAGACAGAGACACGGTTTTATGCATTTGAGTTTCCATCTGCTTTATGAGGCTTTTATGTTTAACTTAAGATTCATGTTTTCCAAACCTTGTCCTGCAGCAGTGAGGCCTGGAAATTTCATTTTCTTCAAGAGGAAGCTGAGATTCTTGTGTAATGCATGTTTTCAGGAGGAGGGTCTTTAAGAAAAAAATGCAATAATGTGAGATGTAATAAAACGTCGAGGTTGGCAGTCTTGCAGGAGAGATGTCAGGCTGTGGCTTTGAGAGAGCAGCAGTGATGAGCAAAGCACAGTGTTGGTCTGAACTTGAACTCTTGTGCTTATACTAAGCTGAGTTATGTGTGTTATGCCAGACTGGGTCGATAACAATGTTGAATTTCCTCTTTTTCTCTGTATTTAAATCCATGAATTTTCCTACACATCCCATCCAGAAATATCAACAATGATTTTGATTATTTAAAGAAGAAAAAATTGTCACTAAAACAGTGCTGCCCTATGTGGACAACTGAAGACTATTCATTCTCCTTTATTAATTGGCCCTGGCATTTTATTTATTGTATGTGGTTTCAATATTGTTTTCCCTTTTATTTTTCCCAATAGGAGTGGCCAAACCAGCTATCCTTACTCAGGTCCTTTCTCACTTGTGGGTGGAAGTTTACAGCTTCTGAAGCTGAGCAGAGCTGAGACAAAGAGAGAAGGAGTCAGGGTGTCACTGGGAGATCATGTCCTTGTAGGAGCTGCTCTGAGTCCCAGTACAAAAGCAGAGTTACTCCACATGTGAATCACGTGTTATGTTTTGGTCCCTAGACTGCTGCTGGATAAATTCCTGGTAGAGGGGGAGTAAAAAGAAGAAAATGTGGCAGTTCAATGGGATTTAATCTTTCCATCAGCAGTGATAAGTGCAGTGCTCAGTCAGACAGGAGAGGCAGTGATGCTGCACAGCCCCCATGAAGTCTATGTCTGAATCCACCCCTACAGTGCACTGCATATCAATAAACATCTCATCTCTGGCTTCTCTCAAGCTGTAATTGGTAAAGAGCACTTTAAACATGCTCCAACTGGCAGTAAAACTCGAATTTTGAAACATTGGATGGTACAGCTAATTTGTGTGTTTTGAACAATAGTGTACGAGCAACTATAGGTGCTTTTGAGAAAAATTACATTGTAAAGAAGCCCCAGAGAATCTCTTCATGACCATTAGTATTTAATTGAGGAAGGTAGAAGAGGAAAAAAGCAAAGGACAACAAGTAATGGATCATTATATTGTTATGACTCATTTTGCCTCAGAGGCTTTGTTTTCAGTTGGTGCTGTGTGTATTGTTATTAAGTTATTTTATTATTAAATTAGGACTGAATTCTTACGTTAAACTTGGGCATAAAAATTACCAGCCTGGCACCCATGAGATGTGTGTAAAACACGTAAAAATATTAATAAAAGGATCCAGCAATGAGAATAGAAATATTAAAGTAATGTAGAAATATTTTTTACACATGTTAAGCCTGAAAATAGAGAAAATCTTGAGAATTTACTGGAAAAAAAACCCTCATTACCTAAAAGGGTAAATATCCTGCCTAAAGAGAAGCAGAATTTAAAAAGGAACAGATCTGGGGCTTCTACACAAAAATAGAAAACAAACCCAAACCCCAAAGAACACACACAAAATCAAAAAAGCCCCACCCCACAAATAACACCCCCCCCAAAAAAAAAAACCAAACCCCAACCAAACCCAAACCAACCAACCCAAAATCGGCACAGATAAAAGGAGCTGGAGCAGTACAGTGAGATGCAAGTATGTGTTTCAGTTTTGGGGCATCCTTGACACTGCAGTGAACTTCTCACCCAGGGATGGGTACCACCCTCGGCAAGGAGACTTTGAACACACAGGAACACAAACCTGGGCTTGGCCTACTGACTNAAAAATGTGGTCTGAAAATTAGGAATACTAATGTGAAATCCTAAATCAGTCTAAATGCTTTGCACTCTTACCACTGTTTACCCCGTCTGCCTCATTTCTAATCTTAAAGCAAAGTTTTCTTTCCCTCAAAGAAACTCATTTTGTGTCCTTCTTTATTATTTCCTGACATGTATCTCCCATTCTTTGGTCTCCTCTCTGGAACTTTGCCTGTAATTTTTTTTGAGGAAAGGGACTCTCTCATTATGTGCTATACAGACTTGAACACCTTAGATCTCTGAACGCATAATTCTGAGGGAAAGTTCCTGCCAAATTCTTTACTGGTGGCCCACTTATGATTTAGTTTTTCAGCTTAGGACTTCATTCCTTGTTGCATATCCAACTTCTGAAACTATCCTCAGGCTCCCTGAGAGTTTTGCAGCCCCTGTGATGAAGGGTGGAGGTCAGGCTACAGACAACTGGGGATGAGAGAAGGCAAAAAAAACTCGAACAGAGCCATGAGAGAGACTGTAAAAGCTGTACAAAGGGGATGTAAGGAATGAAAAATGGTAAATCATTCTCCAGGGATATGATGTTCTTTTCCATCCTGCTCTCTGCTTAGTAGAAACTATCATCTCTGGCACCTTCCAGATCCTTCTTGAATGCAGCAAGGAATGACAGTAATAGTAGTAGCTGCAGTAATAGCAGTAGTAGCAACAATAATAATTATTAATAAGAACTATTTATCTTATTTCGTCCTTGGGTGCACCCAAGTGGACTCTCACTGTGGTGCCTTCTGAGGACCTTCTATGCAGTGTCATCATAATCAGTCTTTGTGGCCCATCTTGTCTGCCAATCTGTCACGGTGAGGCTGCATCAATGCTAATAACAAGGCTAAAAGTAAAGAGGGGAGCAACAGCTCAATTGCCATTCCAGGCACGTGGTGTAATTGTGCTGCTGGCTGCCGGCCATGTGGCTCTTGTGGTAGCAAACAGTGCTTTCCCTCAGCAGCCCCAGCCGCCCTGTTTTCGTATGGGCTGGGAAGGTCAGAAAAATCAATTAGCAATACGGGACATTAACGGAAGCCAAGTCCAAATACAACTTCAGAAACACTTTTCTGAAAGATTAATGCGTCTTTAAAAAACAAATGGACATCTGTGTCATTTTTCAGAGCTGCTCATGTTGGCTGCTCCTACTGGAAAAAGCCAACATTCTCTCTCTGTGCAGCAGCACTGTCTCTTAGCTGCCCCAGAGTCATCTATCAGACAGGAAGTGCTGAACTTGCTGTTGTCCATGAAAAATTCACAAAAATTAGCTCATCTCCAGCTGAGATGGTGTTTAAGAAGCAAACAGACACACCGAATTGGCTGAAGACAGAAACAGGAACAAGGTGTGATTGCCCCCACAGACACCTGGATGTGCAGCCCTGCCAGACCCCCAGGTGAGGGACCAGGCTGACATAGTTCAGGGTTTATGGTTAGACCAGGGAATAAAACTCAGACTTCTGAGCTTTATGAGTTATGATTTCAATGTAAGACTACCTCGGGCAAGTCACCTTCCTTTTTGTGGTCTCTAATAGCAATACCTGGCAGGTGCATTGTAAATTTTAATGAAGTCCTTCACTATCCTACTGTTACAGATTCTGAAAACTATAAAGTGTCGTTAAATTCATTGTCATCTGGAATGTCAGTCTTCAAGTGGTTTAATCTAAATTACACCTCTTCTTTCTAATATAAATATTTTATTTCTTTCACGCAGGAATGTACAAAGTAAAAAATAATCTTGCTTCCCATAAGCCTTATTTAAAGTCATATGTATTTGTTAGATATTCATACTCTTCCTCATTGTCTCCTTATTATAAGGAAAATGATTTAGAACTGCAGAAGCTACTCAGATTGTCCCCTGGGCTCGTCTGATTTTACCTACCATGTTGTATCATTCAATTAGAGTTTTTCTCCTTAATAGGTGTTTGATATTTTAATGTCATAAACACCAAAAAATCACACTGGGCAAAATGACAAATTCTGATGACTCTCAGAGAAAACAGCACTATGGTTCCCAGGCTGGGTCCATGGTGGGTACACAAACCATATCCACTGCAATGATACCTGCGCCGCTTCCAGATCACGTGTAATAAAGACAAGGAAAGTTACTACCCAGCTGATGTGCTTCTTCTTCCTGATCACTGCAAAGACAAGGAAAAAATTTATGCAATTTATTGAACTAGAAATCACTGATATGATTTGTAGTGAAATGAGAAAGGAAAGATCAAGTGGGTCAGTCATGGACCTATGAGGACACAGCCACAAACCAAGGTTCCTTCAAGCTGAGCAATGGTTGAAAGTGCCCATATGAAAAGGACCCTTGTACTCAAATGTGGGATCACCAACCACTCTGGAATGGTCTAGAAGAAAGTTGCTTAGGGGAAAGTACCATGGGAAAATAGTTTACTGTTACCAGTAGGTGGAGGCTATGAGTGTCTGCTTGGAAATCTTCTTTTTCAAAAGCATTCTTTCTCCTCATTTCTTTATCAGGGGTGTATGGGAAAAAAAAAAAAAGGAAAAAATTTTCTCACATCTTTGAACCACTTGATAACCAGTATATAAATAGATCACTGTCTCAAAATGCTCAAAAAGCACAAAGCTGTTTTCTATCTCAAAGGCTGGAAAATGATCATTAGGACCACAGCTCATTTCTGTAATGTAGGGCCAGCCATAAAAATTTGTTAAAAATGACATTATCCTGGCTAGGAATAAGCAAAACCTGTATGTGACAGCTAATTATCTTAACAGCATTTGAAGTTAAATTATTTTTTCTTACCAGTCATGCACCTACAAGGAGAGAGCACCAGACTAGGGAAAGAAATGCAGCAAAATCTGAAAAGAAAAGAGAAAGAGAAAGAATTATCCCATTTTCGCACAGTAGAGTACAGATGGTCAGTATTCATTGGCCTCCCTGGTGTAACTTGGTTTTGGTCAGTCCAGTAAAACAATTGTTCCTTTAACTATAGCAAAGACCAATTTACTGATTATCTGTTTCCTAAAAGCATTGAATGCTGAGTATCCTGTTCCATTTCCTGTCAGATATTCACATGCAATTAGATACAGGCAGTGGGAATGTAATGTAATATGGGTATTTTGTTCTGAAATGTGGCACTGTGCCTGTGCTCTTCCCCATCTCCTTGAGCAAAGTTCAAGTGCCAAAATGAAAGGCATGTTTACTGCCAAAGGTGATTCAAGTTTAGGCCAAAAATAATTCCAGACAACTCAATTTGGAATTATTTTCCTTCTAAACATTTTTTGGGGGGGGAAATGAAAACACTGCTGGGTGTTTGAGGCTGAGATGCTAACAGTAAAACCTCTTGCAAGCTATTTAAATATCAGTTGCTATTGTGACAAAGTCCTCCCCATCACTGTGGAATTTGTAAGAGGAAGCCAACAGAACAGCCAGATTTACAACGTACTTGCAGAATTTTCCAGAAGGTTTAATTTTCTTAAAAAAACCCAAAAAAAAAAAAAAAAAAAAAAAACAAAAACAAAAAAAACACTATGAGAATGTTCTTTTCTTCTAATATTTTTGCCTGAATCCCAGGAAACAGGTTGTGCACATAAAATTTTTTTACTGACTTCTGATTTTGTATAATTGTACTTCAAGAAGACAGCCTTGGTAGCTTAAACTTGATGTTAAGAAATTATAAGTACTTCGTGTGAAATAATGTACATAGAAAAATCCATATTTGTATATTTGAAGAGTCTTGCTTTTCTGGTATAGCATTGCAGAACATCCGTAGACCTTTTCTCTTTCTTTTTCTTTTTTCTTGTTAGACAATATCCAGTCATTTCAAATGTCTTCTGAGGCAGAGAAGTTACTCACACTGATAATATTTTTAACGTTACATCCAATAGAAATGAAGCCATGGATTGTTATCCCACCCCATTCAATATGAGTTCTTGGATAAGTCCTGCTGTCTGAATAGGGTCTAAAGACAGAATGGCTTTGGAGACAGGGATGCAATATGTGATATCAGCTAACCATGGTCCATGGAGGGCTCCCAAAATTAGATTTGATAGTACTGTGCTGGAGTAATGAAATGGAGTGACGTATGAGTGGTTTTGAGCTTAGCTGCTAAAAAAAGGTTCTGATGAAGGTGATACATTTGAAGTTTTCTGACCAATTTATTTCAGCTCTGTGCAGTGGAATATTTCAGTTCAAAAGTGTCAAGGTGAGAAGAAGAAAAGGCTTTTTTATCAGGTTCTGTGGGAAAGTGAAGTCTTCCTTTCAGCCAAAAAGACTGATATTTATTTTGGCTGGAATGCAGAAATATCCAGAATCCAAAGTCTTTGCACCTTCTTGATTGCAGTCAAGTAGGGAATTGAAAGGTCGCAGAATCTTAGCGGAGAAATGACTCCGCCCAAGGACTTTGAAAACAAATACACTTGCAGGCTTTTTGGGAAAGGGTAAACCAGGGAGCCGGAGGCTCAAATATGAAATACTAAATGCCCTAAACTATGCCTGACAGGAAGGTATAAGGGCAGCATGCATAACATGTTCTTGAAGTAATCACACCTAACAGAGGCAGAAAAGTGGACAAGGTTTTGGCTATGCAGTGCTGCTTGGAAAAATCCTGCAAAAGGTGGCTGGACAGCCATTCCCTAGAGGAATCTGTCTTGGAGAAGAATGCCATGGAGTGCAGTGTGCGATGGGCACAGACAAGTTCACTCTGACTCTTCTGAGCCAGCTGCACCCGAGCGACTTCCAGCAAGAAGCTGTGGAGCTCTGTTTCATGCTGTGCTGAACCTGGGTGAGGAGGCAGCACTGAGCATTCGGGCTCCCAGTAGCTCCCGTGGGACCAGCTGATTTGTGCATTGGATCCAGCTTGTCTGGCTGGCTGATGTGAGTCTTTCTATTTCTCCAAGACTTACTGTTAAAGAGTCTCAGCAGGGAGACCTGGGAGAAAGCTCTATAAAAAATGATACATGAAAGAAAGCTAGAAATCTATTTTAAAAAATGGAATAGCAAGCATGAAACAAAAATTCATTAAAAATGTATGACTGGAGTAATAGGACTAGCTTTGTTTCAGCATTGGCAGCCTGCAGAAAAAGAGATGGGAGAGAATCACATTACACAGATGAAAAGGAAGGAAGGCAGAAAACTGGATTAAATACATAGCTATACACTTTAGTTTTAAGGATTATAATTGAAAACCATACAAATCTAAGAACATTAAAAATCAGGAATGCCAAAAGGGTCAGTTGGATGATGCAGAATTAAGTAAGGAGAGAGAAAGACAAAGGCAGAAACCACTTCACAGGAAACAGAAAAATGAGTGTGAAATCTGCTGACTTCAGTGAAATCAGCATCTGGATCTCCTTGCCAAGAGGACAGAAGACACACAAACAATTATATGAAGACTCTACCAAGAATATATTTCATTGTTATTTTCAAACTAGCCTTGCACAGTCGTGAGAATTGTTTTCCAAGCTTTTGAGACCTGAGGCCCCCTTCAGGAAGATGCTGTCACCCTTATCCTTACCTTGTAGCTCTGCCAGGTGTTGAGACAGATGTTTTCCTGTTGACATCTGCCCTGCCCACTCTTTCCTTCCTGCTGCAGGGAGGGGTGGTGAACTGCTGAAAGTACTTTCAGATTGTGACACTTGCTCTGATATATTTGGGAGAAGTAAACAACTATTTTTTTGTTGTTTATTTGTTAAGAACTTGCAAAATAGTAATCCATATCTCCTAGATGGGAAGGTCTTTAAGATCCTGTAGCCTGACCTGGGGCCTGCTAAACGCCATGAAACACCAGCATTTCCACATTAAGCACATCACTTCTGTCAGTGCCAACTGGCATTTCCCACTTGTTTTCTCTCTCCTGTTTGCCTCTCCCTATTAGTGTAGCAGAGCAAGCAGAATCATTTTACATAGCAAAAAATCAGCTCAGAAGGAATTGGCCAGTAAACCTGGATTATAGCTGCTGCTGAAAAGTGCCAACTGGTGGCTTCTGGAGAACTTCTTTAGCCACAGTCACTATCAGTTTGTCATGGTCCCTGGTCCTTTGAATAAAGCAGAGGATTAAAGTATGGCATCTGTGAAGAGCTGGAGGCACCCTGTTATGTTAATCTCTGAAAGAGCTTGGAGCTGAACGGCCTCCTCTCCCTCTGGGCTGCCTGTCTGCTACCCTAACTGGAAGTAGCCCAGGGCAGGCTAAGCACCCAGCACCAAGGGTGGAAGTGATCAGACACTCCTGGTAAGATGTGCAACCTCCACTCACTCGAGTTAACCCATGATATATCAGCCTGTAATATTAAATGGTCTGGAAAATAGTGTTCATCCTTCTCTTTTTTGCCTCAGCAAACTATAGCAGCCCATGTCCTTTGCTATCCTCTCCTTCACACAGCTCCACTCCTGAGTTTTGTCAGGATGGTAGATGATTAATTTTTTAAGCCAAAGCCAAAACCCAACTTTCCCATGGACAGAGAAGATTAAAACTGAACTATTGAGGTTGATAGTGCATTACCTCAGTGTGAACTTCAGAAATGAGTTAGCTTGATTTCAAAATACCTTGGTAATTCTTTGAATGGATTACAATGTCCTTTCAGGAGAGAAAACAAACCCAAATCCTGCTTGGCTGGGTTTAACTGTCTGTGTCACATTCTGCAAGTTCGTGTTGAATCAAAACCGCCAGGTTCGCTGTAGACAGATTACAGAAACTCATTAAATTTGGAACTGGGAGCTGAAGTCACTAAAGTAGCTGAAGGCTGGGGAGTAGAAGCAAGAAAAGTTTTAAAAGCTGCAGCAGATGTGAATTGTGAATCCAAGGATAACAGCACCTGTCCCCAGGTCCTCTCTGCTGATGTCTGCCCCACTGCATGCAAGGCCAAAGTCAGTTATCTGCCAAAGTATTCTCAATGAAAGATTTTCTGCCCGGCATGGACTGCTTAGAGGTTGATAGAAAACACTGCATAAGATTTTTCTGCAATAAAAGATCCTAGAGCCCATGTCTAGACAGAGAAAATCAGGAACAGGCTGGGGTTTAAGCATTTAAATACCTAGGGACTACCACAGTAATCCTAGCACAACCAACACCCATCTCAGTATCATATGCTCAGAGTGTTTAAGAAGACCAAATTCCTCAGGGTGAATTCCAATCTTCATCTCTGTCCTTGAAAGAGAGAAGTCACATCCGTAGTCTTTCCTTGCAGTGAGTCCTTGTGATGAAATGGTACCTGCAGTTTGCTCTGGTTCAGGGATGTTCCCATCTGCTCCATCCCTCTGCTCCATCAGTTTCCAGTGTGGCTCCCACAGCAACAGAGTCACTCAGAGTCTCTGCACGGAGCTCATCATGCACAACGTGTCCAGAGAGATGGCTGGCAACATCCAGAAATAAACAAAGAGGTGATCGTTTATAAAATAACACAGATCAGAAGCCCCAGTCCAAACCTGGTTCCTGTTTTGCCCAATATGCAAGGATAGACAAGGTTTTTATTTTATAAAGTTCAATAATTAAATAAAGAAGGCAGAAAAATGGTGAGGAAACATGGTTTTGTTTTATTCCATAAGTAAAGAAGGACAGAACCTACTGGTTATCATATTTATTCGAAAGCATTACCCCAGATATAAGGCTTCAGAGCAACACAGTAACTGCTTTTGTTCCATTTTTCCCCACACAAATGTCCGAAAAGTCTTTCCAGGAAAAAATCAGCAGGCTTCCTTGCTAAGTTTACATTCTGATGAAATGACAATTTTTTTCCAACAGTGAAAAAAAACCAAAAAAAGCAGCAGAACTCCTCATCACGTCTGGCTAAAGTTCACACTGCACTATGAGTTTGACTTAGAAATGTTTCCTTGAACTCCTCCATTCCTGCTCTGCTCTCTGGTGCATGGCCTCCCGGGAAAAGCACGTTTGTTCTCCAGGAAGTTTTAGCTAAATCAGATTAGGCACTTTTGAGGAAGTACTGTGCAAAATTAGAGGGTTTAATTCTCTTTTTGATTTTGGTGGAAGAAGGGGAGAAATGAAAAAAAAAATATCTGGACCTCAGGACTAGGGCAAAGTAGTGAAAATATTATATTTATATATATATACACACAGACATATATGCATACACACACACATATATATGTAAGTATATATATAATATTTACTTCATTCCTGCCTAAAAACTGTCTATTTACCTCGAAGGCTGACTGATTAATTTTGATGCAATCTGCACCAAATACTTGAATCTCTGAGATTAGAGGTATTTACAAACTTTTTCATAGCTCAGTGCTTGTGGAGTTTGTAATTGCTGCTCGGATCTCTGGAGGAATTTGTATTCTCAGGCAGATAAACTGCTCTGAAGATCAAAGTTCCTCAAAGCCTAAAATTACATAGAAATTGAATGTACTCTATATAAAGTCTGGTGTTCATGCCACCCGTATACATTTTATAGCCATGTTTGAAATCAATGGAATTAATCCTAATTTTTTTCATACCTATGAAATAATATCCAGGAATTTAGTTGTACAATCTTTGCAGAAGTTAATTATTTCATCAGATCTTGCTATAATCAAGCAGGAAGTCAGAGAAAAAACGACCATTTTCTGTTATACTTGCAAACACAGCGATTAGTAGAGACAGAGGCTCATGAATAAATAAAAATTTACTGCTGACCTCTCATCTATACATATTTTATACCCTTTTATGATTTAAAGTAAGCAGTTGATTTAGACCTAAGCTAGAGTCTGTGTTTTGACCATATCTGAAATATCTGCAATGAACTTTTTCTACTCCAATGTGCAAACTGAATAACTACAATTTAAAATTTATATTGCCTTAATTACAAACACTTAGCTACATGTCAACAAAATCATCTAAACAAACACTTTTCCCTTTTTGCTATGACTTCTCAGAGAAAGAGAAGGAGAAGGAGAAAGACTCAGTGTTCTGAAGAAAAGCAGTGTGTGTGTTTGGTACTACCTTGTGACAACAGTCTGGGCTGCTGCCCTTCCACTGAGCTGTCATGTTCCCAAGTGGGATCCTGGGACTCCAGGTGTGGCTGCAGTCTTCTGGGGAGAGAGGAAAATGCTCTTGCTTGCATTTTGAGACCAAGCCAGATGGCAGAGTGACATGTGAGTCCGGCGTGATGTGGCAGCTAAAGGTGCCTTCAGCCCTTTAACCTGGCTCAGCTCCTCGGCCAGTGAGGGACTCGAGGACATGCTTAAATTTTGCTGTAAAAAATGAAACTTAGGCCTGTTCTTAGGTGTTTTGTTAATCAGGATTGGATTTCATCACATATTTTGTTAAACTATTGTCTTAGACCTTTGGATTGTTGCTAAAACATTGTCTGTAAGCTATGCAATAGAGGCTTGGTCCTTTGAAACCCTTGTCATGCTCCCTTCAAAATGACTAAAGGGAGTAATAAATGTCCAGATTTCTTTAGGACTGTGATTTTAATAATACATTTTAAAATTTTATATGTCTATTTTATTAAATATTTGCAAGGGTATGTAAATGTAATAAAGCATGGGACTATACAATAATGATCAAACACATAAATATTTAAGATGCTCATACTGTAGATGACATTTCTCATGGTGATGGAATTAGCGACAATTTTTATTTCAGTACAGGCTGACTAGAGACGGATGGTGTATTGAGGATAAATGTTCACCTTACACTCCACAGAATGCCCCAAACTAATGCCTTAAAGTGAGCTGTTTGCTAGATAAATCTTCTTTATCATCTGTTTGTTTTGACAATTTTACTTCAATGTTCCATCTGTCTGTCTTCTATTACATTTACCAATGGGGAAAAAAAATCGATAATCTATTACTCTCCTGAAGACCCTGTTGGTGCATTAGAAGGAAAAGCATATTTGCCTGGGTAGGTAATGGGTGAGGGGGTGTGAACTTGAGATTTCAAAACTGCCAAGTGTCAGCCTAGTGCAACTTGTGCCATGTGTGGAACCTAGAATTCACCCTTTAAGGAATGACCCAAATACCAGTGGCACTGTGAAAGTGAGAGATGACAGTGGCAATAACCACTTGGTTTGTCTTTACCTGCAGGGCAAAGACTTTGCCTTTGGTTGCTTTCTATCCCTTATTCCACTTTTATCAGTACCCTTTGCTCCCACAGCATCCGCTCTGTCCAAGCAAACCCCACGGCTGCGCTGGGGCAGAGGCAGCCACTGTTCAGCTTCTGTCTCGTTCTGTCATCTCATGACTGGGGGCATGTCAAGTGGTGTAACTGGAAATCACACTGGCAAAACAACTGTTCCAGTCTTCGCACTTCCCCTTCCTGGCCTGCTAAACCTACTCTTTCTGACTCAGCAACAGCCAGAACTGTCCTCATAACTGAGTATATAAATATGCTTTTTCTGCCTTGGTTAAACACATGAGGTAGTGAGAAATAAAATGAAAAAGTTTCAGACGCTGTAAGCTTCCTGTGTACTCTTTCCTACATAATCCAAAGCACTGAGTCTGTAGATAAGAAAAAAGCCTGCTGGGATCACAGTAAAAAACATTCTGTTTATGATGCTGCTCACTATGGTACCTCAGAGAACCATGATGGATGATGTACTTGCAAATAATGTTTACTCCGAGACAACTTTAAAAAATCTTCAATGATTACTGCTCACAATGTGTTTTTTTCAGGAGCTCCGGAAATAATGAAATGGTTCTTGGTCAAAATAAAAATAAATTTGTGGTCTTTGTCTGCTCAGATGACATTAAGAATGTAAAACTGTGGAAATTTACCAGAAAAAAAAGGTCAGAATTTCACTCAGAGATATCAGAGACATGCCAAACTCAAAAGCTGATATCTAGCACCCCTCACTGAATAAAAAGAAATAAGAATACTCCTAGTTTTAACTAATTCATTTAAGTAAGTGGATCCACACAACCCTAGCAGGTGTCTTCCACTGTCCTCCATGTCTTTAACTCCTGTTGAGGTCAGTGTCTGCATTTGGTGTCTTTACTAAGATGGCCCTTAGCCTGCATCTCAGACCAGACCCACCACTGGACATTCTCCAGGGTCCTTTACTGGATTTAGGTGGAGCTGGGATGTGCCCTCCAAAACATTTGGAAACTTTTTGGCTCCCATGTTTCTGCTCAGCACTTTTTAATCAACATGCAAGCACCAGGCTGCTGACTGGGGGAAGGGAAACTAGACATGGTTGTAAACATGGACACATGTACAAGTTTTAGTGTTGCATAGCCACAGCTATTGCAACTTGGGTGCACACACTAAAGCTAAGTGAGGAATAGCTACTCATTCCAGTGACTATATTCCTAATGAATAAATAATATTTGGCCAGGAAAGGAGAAGGAGTTTGGCTGAGTCTCAAGCCTTGTTAGGACTAGGGTTCATATACCTACACGAATAGTTATTCAGGGAATGCAGAATAGCTCTTATAGAGGATGCTGAAACATGGTCAGCTGAGAACAGAAAATGGATTGCTCAGGTACTCAACCAGATAACTGGGCAGCCAGGTCCAAAGATGTGCTCTGGGCATGGATTTGGGCTGGATGTCCTGATCTCACCAGGTGCCCTAACAGTAACCTATTGGCTTTCCTAGAGGAGCGAAAACATCTCTCTTTCTCTTTGGCATTTTGACTAGAAATCCTATCCTACCATGCAAACCTTTCTTATGAAAATTTCATCAAAACTGGCATATTCCCAAGAGAAGTCTCCATTTCAATAAAGTGGCATTTCCCAGTGATAAGCTATGTTTCTGGAAAATGCCCAAATAACTCTACTGCTTGGCACCTGTTTAAGTTGCTAAATATTGGATCAAGTGATTCACATTACCATGGAGTACCATAGCTTTTTCATTATATGATACTTGGAACAAAAGCTCTCTTTTAGAGTACCAAAAAGCACTCGGAGAAGGGTGAGAGCTCAGGGGTGACCTGACCATTAAACGTGTGAGACTCCCACTGCATGATCAAAACCCTCATGTGTGGGGGTTCCCCCCCTGTCAGCCCCCCCACCTCACCCCCTGGAAGATGGGACCCTGGCGGGGTGGGGAGCATGCCCAGGGCACACTGGTTTATGCTAATATACCCAAGTCCTGTTCCCTATTGGTCCCAAATGTTTCCCCTGCCCCTGTGATTATAGCTTTACACTGGAGTTTTCCCATGAATCTCGGTCTTTGCTCCCAGCCTGGCAGGGTGCCAGCATGAAAAGATAAACACCTATGAAAAAACCTATGCAAAGATCATTCCTTATTCTTTCCCACTGGCACAACTGTCTCCAGGAAGGTTGTACCTGACTGCAACACTGGCAACAATGCCTCCCCAAGGAGCATCTGTCCCTTTCTGCTGTCCCTCCTACATTTCCCCGACATGTTTCTGCACACACGTTTAGGGAAGTTAAACCTGGTTTTAGAAGAACAATCCAATGCATTTCTGTGAAAGTAGGCTTGGTCCACCATCCGCCATGGCTTCGCAGACTCTGTCCAGACAGGTGAGAAAGTTCAGCAACAGCTCAAGATCAAACGCAGGTGGGCAGAGTGGCAAAGCAGACTTGTGGGGACCTTGCTGCTGGTGGCAAACAGCAGGCCTGGGGCACAGAAAACCAGAGCTAAAACATGTGACACTGCTCCTATCTCAAGCAGGTATTTGATGTAAAGATCTGATTCTTGCAGGCTTGATTCAAAAGTCACCTGAAGAGGTGCTTCCCCGTGGGGGAGGTGGGCATGAGTGGATGCTTGGGGCAGGGGGTTTCTCTCTCCCTGTTCCCTTGGTCATGTGTACCCAAAATTCTGTCCCCTATTGGTCAGTTTGAATGTAGCCCGCGGGAGTTCTGTACTTAAGGGAGTGTCCACGGGACTCCGGGGGGGTTGTTCTACAGCTGTTCTTGGGGGCAGTCGCTGTCAGACTCCCTGCTGGGCTCCTGCCATGTGCGGTCAGGGGGAATAAAATCTGAAAACATCTATCAAATATCGTCTCCTTGATTCTTCCACGGACCAAGGCTGTCTCCCAGGGAAAGGTTGCAGCCACCCCACTGCAACACTCACCAATGCCCACATAAATCCCTTTTACTGACTTCAGTTCTGGTTTCCAAAGTTATTCTGTGTTCTAATTTATGCGTAAGAGCCAAACCAAATAATGTTTGCTTTTGGTAGGACAGAAATAGCAAATCCCTGAGGATACTTTCTTTTCTTCAGAGATTATGAAGATTTCTTACTCAGATGGAAACCTCAATGGTAAAATTCATCCCCATTTTACGTATCTAATGTCTTTACATAACTAATGATCAGGCATGATTCATCCCAGCTACCTGACATGTCTGCTTTGGGATGGGATAAAAGGCACCACAGGCAACATCGATTCTCTTGATTACCTCCCATCTGACCCTTACAGATGAATCCTCTTCCAGCTGTTGGAAATAGAAAACAACAGCTCTTCAGAGGCCCGTTAACATTTGTGTCATGATGTTTGTAACAAGTTCCTTGATGACTCAGATGACATAGCTTCGAAGGGGTGAGGCACGGCTACTCTGACATTCTTATTTTCTCTCTGGTTATGCACACATATACACACAGAGCTACTTTAAATACATAAATGCTGAAAGCCCATTTTCTTCCATAACTGGTAGATTCTCCACTACAAAGACTCAACTCCTTGAGCCTGGCACCCTGTGAGGTCACTTACATGACTGCAAAGTGGATGCTCACTCCTGTTGTGAGCTTTACATCTGCTTAGCACAGCTGTGAATGGCCAAATTTAGTACAGGATGGCAGAGAACTGAGTCCTTAGGAGTTTTATTCCCTTTGACTGCTGATTTTTTATCCCCTCAGTGCACAGCTTAGGCAAGGAGTTTCCAACAGGCAATCAAAACATGCACTTAACCCAGTGAAACTCTGAGGAGAATAACATTCTCTTTGACAGCAAAACCGGTGACTAATTGACAGCAGGTCTGAAAATCATCAGGAAATCATGAGATAAATACAGGTGCATTTCCTTCCTCTTCTCTCCCATTTCAATAGATACAAATTAAATGTAAATGGTTATTAAAAAAAAAAATCTGTGTGACATTTAATGGCTTCAAAGGCCATTGGGGGCTAAAGTTTTTTATTTATTCCCACAGCATATGGATGATAAGCAACAGCACAGCAGGATATGGTGCTGCAGAAAGAACCCCTGCCATTTCCAGCTGGTACCCTGAATGANGGTTGTTCTACAGCTGTTCTTGGGGGCAGTCGCTGTCAGAATCCCTGCTGGGCTCCTGCCATGTGCGGTCAGGGGGAATAAAATCTGAAAACATCTATCAAATATCGTCTCCTTGATTCTTCCACGGACCAAGGCTGTCTCCCAGGGAAAGGTTGCAGCCACCCCACTGCAACACTCACCAATGCCCACATAAATCCCTTTTACTGACTTCAGTTCTGGTTTCCAAAGTTATTCTGTGTTCTAATTTATGCGTAAGAGCCAAACCAAATAATGTTTGCTTTTGGTAGGACAGAAATAGCAAATCCCTGTGGATACTTTCTTTTCTTCAGAGATTATGAAGATTTCTTACTCAGATGGAAACCTCAATGGTAAAATTCATCCCCATTTTACGTATCTAATGTCTTTACATAACTAATGATCAGGCATGATTCATCCCAGCTACCTGACATGTCTGCTTTGGGATGGGATAAAAGGCACCACAGGCAACATCGATTCTCTTGATTACCTCCCATCTGACCCTTACAGATGAATCCTCTTCCAGCTGTTGGAAATAGAAAACAACAGCTCTTCAGAGGCCCGTTAACATTTGTGTCATGATGTTTGTAACAAGTTCCTTGATGACTCAGATGACATAGCTTCGAAGGGGTGAGGCACGGCTACTCTGACATTCTTATTTTCTCTCTGGTTATGCACACATATACACACAGAGCTACTTTAAATACATAAATGCTGAAAGCCCATTTTCTTCCATAACTGGTAGATTCTCCACTACAAAGACTCAACTCCTTGAGCCTGGCACCCTGTGAGGTCACTTACATGACTGCAAAGTGGATGCTCACTCCTGTTGTGAGCTTTACATCTGCTTAGCACAGCTGTGAATGGCCAAATTTAGTACAGGATGGCAGAGAACTGAGTCCTTAGGAGTTTTATTCCCTTTGACTGCTGATTTTTTATCCCCTCAGTGCACAGCTTAGGCAAGGAGTTTCCAACAGGCAATCAAAACATGCACTTAACCCAGTGAAACTCTGAGGAGAATAACATTCTCTTTGACAGCAAAACCGGTGACTAATTGACAGCAGGTCTGAAAATCATCAGGAAATCATGAGATAAATACAGGTGCATTTCCTTCCTCTTCTCTCCCATTTCAATAGATACAAATTAAATGTAAATGGTTATTAAAAAAAAAAATCTGTGTGACATTTAATGGCTTCAAAGGCCATTGGGGGCTAAAGTTTTTTATTTATTCCCACAGCATATGGATGATAAGCAACAGCACAGCAGGATATGGTGCTGCAGAAAGAACCCCTGCCATTTCCAGCTGGTACCCTGAATGAATGTAAATTCACTGACCTCTCTGCTATGGCCATGGATGGGACTCCTTGTGACACGAGTTCCTGTTCTCTGGACCCTTCTCTTCAGGGTGGCAAAGCCTGCAGTGTTAGGACATCCCAGGCAGCAAGAAATAAATGAGTGACTCTTCCATAGTTTTTCTCAGCTTCCCTGTTGGTGGGATAATTATTGTTTTAAATTGCTCTTATTAACTTAATGACCTGTTGTTCCTTGAGGAGAATACTGTGAGATTTATCCTGGTCCTGGCAAACAGTGACTGTCTGGTCCAGCTCACATGCTGCAGGCTGCAGACACTTGGCCTGGACATTGAGAAAGTCCTCATACTGGTGGATTTAATGGTAAATGAGTTTCCCATTCTCTCAAAAGTTTTCAGGACCATCCCAAAATGCAGAACTCGAGTTCTTGTGGATATTTGTAGGCCTTGTAGGCTTTTTCTGCTCATATAGGATGAATACTGAACAACTCAACTGCTATTTTGGAATGTTACCACAGAAACCAACAGGTTTTGGGGGTGTTGGTAGGACAGAGATTTTAAAAGATTTTTTCAACGCTTTGTTACTCTGTTTAAATTTGGGCCTATAAAGTGAGTCCAGAGCAATGGGTCTACAGAGAGCTGTGAGGCTGAGAAGAACTTTCTGATCTTCTGTACCTAGGAAACATCATGAGAAGGTAAAAAGCATTGCAAAAGGTTGTTGAAGAGAAGGCAAGGTTGGGATTCATGTTATCTGAATATGAATGTAGCACCTTACACCACACAGAGGTCAGCATCTGTGTTAGTTCTTGTGTCTTGACAAATTTTCCCAGATGGAATGAACTGCCCTGTGGGAATTCTTTTTTCTCTCCACAGACTACAGAGAGAGTCTAAACAGTTCAGCTGCAGACATCTAGAGTGAAGCCCTGACAGTAGCCAAGGCAGCATTTAATGCACCAAGTGAACCAGCAGAAGNAATTATTTTTGGGAAGAAAATTCCTGTTAGTAACTACCAAAAAACCTCAGTCTCATAAAAAATTAAACCTAATTTCTGTGGAGAAAGTAGGGTTAAACACATATGTGGTCGCTGTGGATATTCCTTTGCCACATGGCTTTCTTCGGGACTCTTGTTTGTCCTGCCCTCCCAAGGCTCTCTTGGGAAAGACTGGATGCCTTTTCCTCAGAAGTGAGGGCAGAAATGTGAAAGTATGAGCATAAAATGAAAAGCTCTTCAGTCAAAGGATTAGTTCAAAGAGAAAGTGAGAGGAGTACATCCCAAACGTATCAATATCAATGAGGCCTCTCTAATATGCCTTTATATGCAGTTGTACAGACCTGTCAAAGGTGTTAAAGAGACAGCTAAAGTGAGAAGAAGAATCCTAAAGCTGAGTAAAGTAAAAGTCACAGATCAAACCTTATTAATGCCTGTCACTTACAACACCCACGTCAGAAGAAATTAGCACCTCTTGGCACAAATCCCACATGTACACAAAGCAGGTAATGCACAAGAAAAGGCAAAAAAAGGGATGAATATTAAAGCAATCACTCAAAGGAAGGATTCATCTCCTGATCCTAACTATACATAAAGTAAAAAATAAAATGTCTATAGAGAAATTTTATAGGCGGAAAAGCAGCTGGGTGCACCAGGGACCAGAGTCAAAGCGTGGAAGCTGTGAAGAGCAGATGAAGAACTCAGTTTGATCAAATAGGGATGATTAAATATCAGTGAACTGAGAAATAATGAATACTTAGATGAGTAATGGGGCTAAACACTGATTAAAACTAAGCACCTGTTTAGAAAGAAAACCAATCATTTTAAAGTACCAAAAAAAAAAAAAAAGAAAGGTTGAAGTCAGAGCAGTGACAAATATTGCTGTGACAGAAAGCCCCTACAGTACTCTGGTTCAATAGAGAGAACAGAGGTAAATAACTTGAAAGTCATGAATTCAAAGGATGTGTGTGTATTTGATTTTCTTTCTCCTTCAGTATAGGTCAAAAGGACTGGAGTTTGCAATCATGTTGATGGAAATGAAAAGACCAGAGGAGAGCTAGGGAAAAGGAGAATTGTTCTGTGTCTAATTTACCATGAGATGAGGGAACACATAGTGATGAGCCACACAGTCATCTTTCGCTGTTTTGCTGCTCTGTACAGCTACAGTGGCAATACTGTGTCTGTCATCCATTAACTTTGGGTGTCTGTAAATGTACAATTGCCCCTTGCTGTCAGCAATGATCAAGTATCTGAAATTCTCCTAATCTCTAACAAGACTACTCCATGCACCTTCGCGGATCACTTTGACTGGCTTTATAATCCCCACTATAAGCATAAATCAATAATTTTCTATTGAGTTTGGGGGCACAACAGCCTCTGGGAATCTGCTTTTCCAGCATGTTGTGTCTGTGTTTGCTGGCCATCCCCCTCATCAAACCCAACAGGTTTCATTTTCTCCTGGCCATGTGAGGCCAAGGATGAGAGTGTGTGTGCATGTAGGTATGTCTCTATATAGGGAAGGCTGGCACTACACTTTTTACTGAGGGAGGTACAGATGCTGCAGCCTACTTGCTCTCTTCTCCTCTTGGACTCCTACACTTAGCAGCAGCTAGAAATATTCCAGAGACTGCACTAACCTACGCTGCCTGGGAATGGTGCCAAAGTGGCTGTTGGCTGAGAGTTGCTGAAGTCTGCTTCGGCGTGGCCTTTCATACCCTCCTTTCGACCCTCCTAAACCCTGGGGGATTAGTGCCCCTCTGAGCCTCATTATACCATCCATCAAAGAGTCCCCACATGAGGGTAAATCTCAACTGGCCAAGGAGAGCTGGAGGTTGGGAAGCACAAAGACCTTCATTCACCTCCAGCGAATGCTCTTAAATTTTAGGCTTGCTGACTGCTTATATGCAGTGTGAAATGCTCACAGTGACTACTTCCTGGGATAAGGAATTAAAACAAACAAGTAAACAGAGAAGCAATGTTAACATGTTTCTTCCTTACTATTAAAAACAGTTTTATGACCTGAAAAGGATATGCCGACTGATTTTGGCAGTGATCGCTCATCTAATCTATTCCGCACATACATGCATCTGTCTTCTTACTTACAGCATCAGCTGTCACCATGGGACTCTGTCTTTATTTTCTTCAACAGATTTTTAGTGGGTTCTCTAGACCTAAAAATAAACAAGCTCTCCTGGGGAATATGTTTCTCCCCTCAACTCCCATGTGCAGGTTGCAGCATGATTCCTACTGGCTGTTTGGAGATTTATATTCCAGAGCTCTGCACAGACCTGCCAAGTGGCAGGATGGGAGTGGAAGCCAACAGATGAATTATAGAAGTCGCTGGGTGTTTGCAGCAAAAGGAACACTGACTTCCATAGAAAACAAGGGGAGTGATCTTGCTTATCCTTTTGCATTTGATATTGAAATTGTCATTGTGGATGATAAGACCTTCTACAATGGGATTTCCCTACTGGCCAGGCATCTCCATACCAGCTCTGCTGCAAAATACGGTGAACTATAAACTGATCTGAATCACTTTGTGCATACCTATCTCAAATATGGAAATTCTTCCCTTTTTGCATGAACCTTCAGGTCCCTCAGAGTCAAAACCTTTGTGCCTGCAGAACTAGATCATTAGGACAAAGGCTATGAGCTCTGCTTCACTATCTGAGTCCATCTGATGGACTTAGGGGATTTAATTTTTTAGTTACTGCACTTGGAGAGTTGTCTTACATGAAGAACTCTGAATCACACAATGAAAAATAAAGTCTAGGCTGGAAGAGACCTCTAGCGATCCTGGTCCAATCTCTTGTTGAAAGCAGACTTTAGATTAGATTATCAGGGCCTTGCCAGGTCAAGCCTTGAATATTTCCATTGAGGAAGACTGTCCTGCTTTTCTGGGCAACTTGTTCCAATGTTAATTGTTCTCACAGTGAAGCATATAGTTTATATCCAGGTGGAATTTCTCTTAAACCCAATTGTGTCCATTGCCTCCTGTCTTCTCACTGTTCATCCTTGTGAAGAAAGTACCTTCTTCTTCTTTATAACTACCATTAATATTGGAAGATTATGATTAGATTCCCACTAACCTCCTCTTCTCATGGCTGAACAAACCCAGTTCCTTCAGCCTTTATTCATACATCAAGTTCTCCAACCTTCTTGTCATGCTGAGATTGTCTCAGATTTTTTAGCAGCTCCAAGTCTGATCTTGGCACTTACTGGTCATGTTGAGTCAGGCACAAAAGACAACCATGCAAAAAATGACCTGTCTCCTGCTTTATATAACCCAAGGCAGCTTTGCAGCAGTGATGTAAGAACATCTTGGGCTGTGAGTCCTGCACTCAGTCTCTGAGGCTGCCAGGCTGACACAGCTCAGCTCTGCTAGGCACACACACAGACACACATGCACACACAGAGTCCCTCCCTTGGAAAGCTGGTTTAACTGATCTCTTTAGAATGCTTAGGCCGTATGGTTCTGATTATTTATAAAGATAAAAGTGTGTATTTTTCTCTGTCTAAGAATAACCAGACTTAGGGAAGGAAGATGCTTTTGTGTAAATTATTTTAAAATAGGAAAGCTGCTAATCCCTGGAGAAAACCCTCGCTAGTGTTGGATGTGGTTCAGGGAAACCCCTCAGAGGGCAGGACAAGGGGCCTGTCTGCTCAACCATGCGTCAACAATGTCCTTTTACACCCTCGGCGTGACCACCCTGACTGCTCCCTCTTGAGCTAGTGCACATTCTTGCAGAACAGCTGATGAAAGGCAGCTGCAGGGCAAATGTAACTCATGGCTTTCTCCGTTGTGGCTTCTTTCCTTTCCCTACACTTTGAGATTCTAATGACGTCCCTTAAACTCTCACTGAATGGGGCTCTAATGAGGCTGGAAGGCTGAAGGCTGACATCTGTCACTGGTCAAACTCATTTAATTCATGGTCTAAAGTGCTGTGGTGGAGGTTGCTGTAAACTGCCCAGCAGTGTTGGGCAAGATGAACAATGTGGATGGATATATGTGGTGAGGAAGTTCAGGTTTAAGGTGGGAATGTCCATCTAAGGTCAGCACTGGGTTGGACGAGTGGCCCCAGGTATGGCTGAAGAACATGAACCATCCCTCTCTTCTGCTCCTCCTTCTCTGCTTTGAGGCCGAAGTCATAAGCAGGGCAAAGTATGGCCTGTGGCTCCTTGAAGCCACCGTGTGTCCCCTCCATCTCTGCCACCCTTGGCTGGCTGTGCTGCACCTTGCCACAAGCACAGAAGGCAGCCAGGCCATGGCTGCCTTTTCCCTTGTGGTGTGTGGCAGTTGGTTGTCCTAGAAATTGTGTCCTCCCACTGTACCAAAGGATTTCATGAGGTTAAACACACTAACAGTTAGCAAGGTCTCAGATGCAAGTGTGAACATGATGGAAAATGTGAGTGCTGTTCATTCTGGTTCAAATAAACAATTAAACTTTGAATTTCTTCTCAGTTATGGCATCACTCCTTGTGACTTTCTCTGTCTTTTTGCTGATGCTGAGCAAAAAAACCTGTTTATAAGATTTATAGTTACATAGAGTTCTCTCTAATAAGGACTTTCTATGGCACAATTCATAACCTTCCTTCACCCCCTTTCATCCCCAGTCTCATGCTGTAGGAAAGCGTTTCTTCAGGGTGAAACTGTGAGGGGACCAGCTATTTCTGCCTCCCTGACATTTCTCATTACAGTCTTCCTCATTCCCCTAAATCGTTTGTTTCTGACTGTCAGCATTGCACAAGCTCTTTTATGACAGTGGAGGAGATCTGACATTTAGCTGAGCTTTGCATTAGTTATTTGGGTGTAACAGAGCAGTGAATGGTTTTTATTGATACTATTGTCATTTTCTGAATTTTCTCTGGGAATGTAAAAAGCCATCATTCGGCATCCCAGTTTTTCTCCTGTGGTAAGTGCTGGCCTGTCAGACCACAGCCTCATTCTAGCTCCCTCCAGTTTCACAGAGGATCCAGACTTGTGTCCCATTCAGGGTTTCAGATCCTATAAGCTTTCATGGCTGCCACTGCTGCACTGTGGCAGCACCTCTCCATTTCATCCTCCCAACACTTCTGTGAAGAAGCGAAAATGCAATTGCTCTCATGCTGTACTTGTGGTCTTGGAACATAAGTAGACCCTATAATCTGTCTTTGCACACTGGAAGCCTGTGGGAGGTCAAGAGTTTAGCTCAAATTCCCCCCTTGGAAGCAACTGGTCTCACCGCTGGATGGCCTCTTCATCTTTAAAACTACCTCCCTCCAGCCCTCTGGGACCTCATCTTTTGCTTCTGTTTCTCAATCAGTGCTTTCACAGCAGAGCTCAGGCTCGCAGCCTTGCTCTGGGCTGCAGTACAGAGCATTGAACGGGCACTGGTTCAGGGAGAGGACTGCCAAGGAGTGGGGTCCAAAGGCTCTCAGCAGAGTGGTGGATGACAGCTAGCCCCAGCCACATGGCATCTCCTTCCTGTGCTTTGGGAGCAGGGAGAGGAGATTAGTCTTTCCCACCTTGCCCTCAAGTGGCCAGCAACATGGAAATTACCTCAGTCATGTCTCATGGGAGACCAGATTCCCTTATGCATTCCTTCAGAACTCCCTGGACTGAGGTCCAGTAGATGAGCTGCTGTACCATATCACGTGCATAATAATGATTACTATGGAGCACAGAGTTTTTGAGATAAATTTCTTGGACTTTGGCTCAATCTATGATAGAAGACACAAAGAACTGTTGAATCAGGATTCCCTACACATTCGAAGCAGGTTGATGAAGAAACTGTTCTATTTCCTACCTTCCCATCCTCTGAAGGATGCTGTGATTAATTACTGACAGGTAGTCAGGAAAAGAGATTTCTTCTCTGTTGAACAACAGCTACTTTCTGGTTTTATGCTGGTGACAGAATTGGTGTTATTGTTTCAAATTCTCAAAAGATATATATTAATTAGTAGCAAGAGTGAGTTCCACAGATCCAGCGCTTATCCCTGACTCATTTCTCCAACATAAGGACTTCCACTGGAATTTCTGCTTGGAGAGTTTAAAAAGCCCCAAACAAACCAAACTTTCAAAAGAACGTGTTGCAGAGATGTCATAAGGGACAAGCATTATTTCTGTGTAGGTCTGAGAGTCGCTCTGGGGCTGAAAGAACATCTCAAATATAGTTAAAGATATTCTGTTAGGATGACCTCCTGATTACATTCTTCAGTCACAAGCAAGTCCTAATTGTCAGAAGTCATTCTTTTTGTTGTTGTTGCAGTGGATTTCAAGGACTAAGAAGAGTAAAGAATTTTCCTCCAGGCAAAGAAAGGTAGCTGGAGATTTACACATGTTTTCAGTGGAAGTACACCAAATCCGTATGTCTGCATTTGGAAGCGTTCTCTGTTGGTTTTGGACATGAAAATAATGAAGTTGAGATTTCTGTTTTACAAAAAAATAAAGTCTAATGGACAGAAATCAGTCCAGAGAGCCAATTTTGGATTTTATGCTCCATTTTTTTTGGATTTAAAGAACTTTGAAAGGCAGGTTAATTCCAGCCCAGAGGAGATAAAAACCCTGAAAAATTCTTATTCCACTTCCAACTAACTAGCAGAAAAGACTGCCTTGTTTCAGGTTTGTTCCCAATACATTTCCCAAATTCTTGTTTGCTCATATATTTTGAGATTTTTTTCTTGCTTGAATTTTTTTCTTTGTAGAAGTTTTAAAACCTATCACTAAGCTCAAAAGTAGCTTGGGGTCCTGCTGTTATCAGACTAGCCTCAGTAATTTTACTTAAAAACTTCTGTTAAAGTGTTAGTCAACTTCAGGGTCTGCAGGGTGGGAAGAAAATATATGGATTTTTTAGAAATTGTACCAACACTGAATTTAAGTTCTGTGAAATGAAGATTCAAACCAATAGAAATATTTCCATATTTAAGCAGTCCAATGAAAACAATTTTAATTGGAATTGTTCCCTTGCTGGGTTTATAAGCCAAACACTGCATCATTTTGCCAGAAAAGAAGAGCCAGATTTTTTAGCTTCCAGTAAGTTTCACAGTCTATTTTAATTCTTTATGTGGAGTGAAATACAGTAAGTATGGAATGACAAAAATTGAAATGCAAATTAAGTTTTTAAAATTATTTGCTGTGAGAGTTACAGAAATGTAAATGCACTGAAAAATGTGATCTCAGGGTTGAACATTTCTCCTGCCTAATTTCAAATCAGAGAGGAATTTCTGTACTTTTGAATTGCATCTTACGGCTGATGTTTGCAATGCTGTCCCTGGTGTGTAATACAAAGGAGTGTTAATTATTTAATGATGTGGACAGGCTGTCCATGGGAATGGGGAGAGTGGGAAAGAAAGATAAGTAGAAGGAAACGAAGACAGCAACATAATGTAAATAATGAAACTTGTAAAGCTCCGTTGTGAAAAAAAAACTTCTGGATTATCATAGCAACAAAAGCCAGGAGCATGGCATGGGCAGCATCTCCATCCCCCTCAAAGACTGCTGCTGCTGAAGAGAAGTGAATGTCTGGGATAAGCTTTGCAGAGGGCTTTTTTGGGATCCTTTGCCTAGAAGTTTGGAATCTGTTCCCTTAGCTGCAGATGCCTTCTAAGAGATGCATAAATGTCCCTTCTGGCACCCACTGTTTTTCTTTGGCAGAGCTTGGACCCTTCACAAACAGCAACTGCTTCCTGGAAGAGTACTGCCTATGCCAGTCCTCAGGAATGATCTTTCATACCTAATCCAGGCCTGAAGCTGAAATAGCCCTTCACAGCATGTTGTTTCTATACTTAGACAATAAATACCGTATCAGTGCCCTCTCTCAGACCCCAGACCACAGCCAAGATAGAGTTTGGGAGACCGGACCAGAGAGGACCAAAGAAGGTGAGGTTCCAGCAATCCTGTAAGATCTTGCAGTGTCAGGAATTTAGGAGTTGAATCTGGATGTTATCTTTGGGCCTACATGAGTCTTGAAAGACAACTCTGTAGATAACACTGTAAGTCACCTTGGTAATGAAGCAATTTCCCTTTCAACAATCCTATAAGTTTGTGAGCTACCAATGAAATTGCCAGGGGCTCGGTTTTTTGTCTTTGGTGGAAGCATGTCTAGATCTATGTTGCTTCATAGCATTTTTTCCTACATGCTAAAGCTTCGGACAATTACATAATTCATATACCAAGTAGAAATAATAAATTACCACTGAAGGGGGCTTAAAATTCACCGTACATAAGAAAGGACGGATCATTATAACTTGCTATGAAGTTCCCCTTACTGCCAAGCTTTGCAGTTCAATGCCATAACATAATAAAGCCAGTGGAGCTCCGTGATTAAACTCTGCTTCCTCAACCCCTTTGAATTCAGATGGGAAAAATGCAGGAAAGAGATATGACTTAAATAGTGATGGGAGGGAATGGTAATAACGCCAAGGCAAAGAGAGGTCATTCTGAAACACACCTTGGGGACAGCAGGTGTGGTAATAAATTAACTGTATGTACTTCAAGGCAGGGCAAGAGAGACACAGAGGAATTCCAGTAAAGAGTAACTTGCATGTGGCAGAGCCTGCCAAGCAATAACTTGCTGATTTAGGGTCCATTTTTGGAGAGGCTCCATGCTCAAAACATCCACAGGCAGGTGAACAAACAGGGCCAGACTTGTCCTTGCAGCCTCTTTCCCACACTGGTACTTTTCCAGCGAGGTGCATTGATCCACCAGTGACTGAGGTGGTGCACCCTGGCTGGTGGAAGGCATTGAGACACAAGGTGCCCTTGGAGGAGTTTTGGATGCTCTCTCCCTCCATATCCACACTAAAATAATCACAGTGCCACCTAACCTATTAAGTGGCCCATGGCTGTGGAGCTGACATCCTACAACAGAAAATAGTACTTGGGGAACTGCAGCAGCCTGCCCTCCACTGCTAATCCAGGCAGGAAGGGATTTCATCCCTTTCCTTCCCTTGTAAAGTGGAGGGTAACTCAAGGAAGGAATCAAGGTTTTGAAGTACAGTGAAACTCATGCTGCCCTCCTGTGTGGCCTCATCCTGAGAAGGAATAACACAGAAACGTGGTGGTGCAGCTACTGTAAAAGACCTAGGAATCCAGTAGCCTGATGCCTTCACCCAAACCTCAGATTCAACGATGCACACAAATAGGCTCATTAATGCTCGTTTGGTCCTTCTCCAATGTTTTATAAACCAGACATTGAAAAACCAATGTATGAATTTTGAAAATTGTGTCCAGAACCCTCCAATCAGGAGAAACCCAATCCAGCATCAACAGTTGCTGAACAGACAGTTTTAGGGTTACAGCTTTAAGACTTTGGAACACAAAAAAAAAAAAAAAACCAAGAAGTAACTGCTAGATCATGCAAGGCATACCGATGGAGT